>PUFA01001003.1:0-67852 GCA_003508835.1 Eonycteris spelaea | reverse complement strand
CCTCCCATGAGAACTTGTTAGCTGTGCAGTTTAGGGACCCACCCTGGAGTCCTGGCGTCCGGTCTCTGTCTGCGGTGGACCCAGACACTTCCCTGTTCACGAGCCCCCCCAGGGATCACTGTGTTCAGTCATCTGCGAATATGTGGCCAGGGCACTTGGTTTCACTTCTCCGGCTGTTGGGCAGAGGGAAACAGCCCTGAGGGGGTGGTGTGCACACCCGATAAAAAGGGCGAGGCGCCTGGTTGGGGGCCTGGCTCCATTCCTTCGGAGGCGCTCAGGTAAGAGCTGGGCCGGGCTGGGAGGGTGGCTCACAGGACTGAGGCAACACCTGTGACTTCCCCAAGTGCTTCCCGACCACCCTGGTGGGTCCGGGAGGCAGGGCCACAAAGATGAATTTCTGAGGATGCCCCGTGCGGCCCTCGGAAAGACCCCCCCAAGGGCACATTCTACAAAGGACATGGGTGCTCAGGGTGGCCCCCTGCCGGAATCGGGCCAGAGGCCCCGTAGCTACAAAAAGGAGTTTCTTGGGACACCTGGGCTCAGCGTCCCCGGAGCACTGGCCTCCGCACGTGACGGGACTTTGCGCTCTGGGGCTCTGCGATTTACGCTAAGAGGCTGACGGAGACTGACCGCAGCCAGCACGCCACGCACCGCACCCCAGCATCAGCGACACGGCCTTGCGTGTGTGACAGTCGCTAAGAAAAGGGATCTGAACAGCCCTCGTCACGAGGAAACGAATGTCGTGCGTGGGGTTGGATGTTAACTAGATTTATGGTGCTGATCACACCACAGAATGTACAAGTATTGTTAAAAGAAAAGAAAAAAAAGGATTAAGCAGACTCCGGACCTCCCTCAGAGCCCAGACCTGAGGAATTTCCGGACTGCCCACTGCTGGCTCTTGTTATGTTGACCAGGTGGGGCCAAAGGCACTGGCCAGGTGGGGCTGGTTGCCAGGGGAACGAGTCAGGTGATCAGAAAGGCATCTACTCCCAACCTTTGGGCAGGGGAGAGGGGGTTGGAGGTTGCACCCATCACCAAAGGCCGAATGATCTAATCAGTCGTGCCTGTGCACTGAAGCCCCCATGAAACCCCAGAAGGAAGGGGCTTCGCAAGCTTCTAGGCCGGCGGCCACGCGGAGACGGGGGGGAGGGGGGAGTGAGGACCGCACAGAAGCTTCTGGCCTCTGCTGAGAAACCACGCGAACTCAAGCAGGGGGCTCGGCAGAACCTCTGACCTCCAGCCAAGTGGGTCAGGAACACAGGTGACAGGCTGGACCCGCCCTTGGCACCGGAGGAGGGCGGGGTGGGGGCGGGGACAGGCGTGGCTGGGGAGCCCTGCCCTTGACCTGTGGAGTCAGGTGCTGTCTCCAGGTAGAGGGTGTCAGAACTGAGGTGATTTCTTGGGGAGGGGAGCTCCTGGGAAGTGGCGTCGAACTGGAGCCCCAAAGCCTGGGGGCTTCGGGTGGCCCCTGCTGGAGCACTCCACCTCCTGAGGGGACAGGACCTGTGCTGCCGGCGCGTGACCCCGTGTCACGTGATCACGCCTTCCGTTGTAATGAGGGAAAGACATCGAAGCCACGTCTCCCAGCCACGCGTGGCATTCGGGGACAGAGCAGGGACGAACCGCGGACGATTCGTGTCCTTGGGCAGCGTGACCCAGTGCCACAAACTGCGTGGCTTACACAATAGAAACGTGACGTCTCCCAGCTCTGGAGGCCGAAGTCGGAGGTCAGGGTGTGGGAGGGCGGGGGGCTGCCTTCCGAGACCGCGGAGAGCCCGCCGCGCCTTCCCAGCTTCTGCTCCGTGCCGCCGCCCTTGGCACCCCCTACCGGGGGAGGCACCTCTGGACGCTGCGGCGGCCTCTCGGTCGTGCCACCAGCAGGCAGGAAGAAATCCAGGCCACCCTGTCGCCGGGACATAGGGTCAGTTTGGGCAGATGTTCCAGGCCCCAGACAGAGAGCTCTTCCCCACCCCTCGCCGGCCCACGGGGTGCAGGGGAGGACAGAGTGAGGAGCCACAGCCCGTGTTATCCGCCCTGGAAACCCTGTCGAAATCAGCCGGCCAGATTTTTGGTGTTACATTCTGCTTCTCGGAGGAACGAATTCCTCATTAGCGCGAGAGGGCACAAGGTCCCCACAGGCCCGCGGTGATTCGGCACGGTGCCAGGGCAAGGGGCCGTTTTTGTAAATTGCGGCACGGTCCTCTCTGAGGCTGTGAAACCCCTCAGCAGACCCTGGGGATGGACACAGGGCTGGGACCCAGGCCACACGCCGAGACTCCCCGGGGCTCCGTGAAGCCCGCAGAAAGTTAAAACACAAAAGGATCAAAACAGTCCCAAGGAAGAAGCTGGGGCGAAGTGCTGGCCTTCGAGGTCGCATTTCTGAAATCTGGGGTCGCCGGTGGCGTCCTGCTGTGTGTCCAGACCCCGCGTGGCTTTGCATTTCCTCGTTATCAACCTACCACTGTTCACCGGGGCTGCGGCTGCACCTTGCCCATCCTGTTTCTCACCTGAGTCTCCCGTGGGGCTTCTCCGGGTCGCAGGGTCCCCGTCACAGCTTGGAGGTCCCTTCAGCAGACAGGGTGCTGTCCCGTGGACCCAGCGATTGGCTGTGCATGTTGAGATGAAGGCTCTCCTGCCTCCGGCCCCTCGCGGGACTGGGTGGACGGTGGACAGACACACGGCAGGGTGAGTTGGGCGGAACGTGGGGAGACTGAGCTCAGGCTGCACTCCCGACTCATGGAGCATGGCCCGGCTGGCAGAGACGTCTGGGCCTCACGGCTGGTCCTCCGCTGCCGCCGTCCCCCCAGCTCTGTCCTCACCCAGGACGGAGGCCAGCAGTGCCCAGGCGACCCAGGACACAGGCGGAGGCCCCGGTGCAAACCCGTCTCTCCTCTCCCTCCAGCTGTCCCTCTGTCCAGACTCTGCCCGCCTCTGTCTCCCTCCTGCCCTCGCCATGGTCCCCTCTGCCGCCCAGCCTCTGCCCACACTCGGCGCCGCTTCTTCCTCCAGGGTTCTGGCTCGAGGTCCTGTGGTGGATGCCAGCCCCTTGCCCCTCAGCGGCCAGGAACCAAGGAGCGTGACACAGGCCGCTGAGACGGCACGCTGTTCCGCTCTGAGCCTCCTCGCCCTCAAGGCCAAGGGTGCCGGGACTAGACTGTCCCCCTCTCCGCTAGGCCAGCGGTCCCCAGCCTTTGTGCACCAGGGACCGGGGCTCCTAGGAGCATCTAATGCCCGGTGATCCGAGGCAGAGCTGAGGCGGGGATGCTGGCGCCGGGGAGCGGCTGCACATCGAGATGAAGCTTCGCTCACGTGCCCACCACGCACCTCCTGCTGTGCAGCCCGGTTCCTCACGGCCATGGAGCGGTCCCGGCCCGCGGCCCAGGGCATGGGGACCCCTGGTCCGAGGACAGAGTCTGAGATCCCGGTGTCGGCAGGACTCGCTGCTCTGAGGCTCCTCCTGGCAGACGCTGTCTTCTCGCCGTGTGACCACGTGGTCAGCGCTGGGTCCTAATTTTCTCTTCTCAGAAGGACACAAGTCACAGGCGGTCAGGACCCGCTCATGGCCTCGTTGTGCCTTATCAGTGCCTCAATGGCCCTCTCTCCAATGTCACATTCTGAGCTGCAGGGGTCGGGGACTCGTACATCCTCATCTGGTGGGGCGAGGGGCACGATCCAGCCCGTAACGATCCAGGTCCTCAGTACGTTCTCCTTGACGGGCCGGGTGAAGGGGCGGGCGACACCTCAGTTTTCAAGCAGGCCAGGACTCGCACTGAGCCGTGACCGTGCACTGCCGTTTGGAGGAAAGAGGACATTTCACCTTTGCTAGCATTCAGAGGAGAAATACCCTCTAAATATAGGAAGCTAGGTGGGGGCCACACTGACTCTAGACTTCGTTCTGAAATCAGGGCGGCAGAAACGTGTAGAAAGGGCGGGACGTGGCGAGACCCGGCGCACACTGCACCGAGCCCAGGAAGGCAGGAAGGGGCGTGACCAAGGGGTGGCGCAGATCCAGGCCAGAGGACAGCATGGGCTTTGCTAGGTCTGGCGAACGGGGCGGCGTGGCCTGGAGCTCGGGTCGCTACTACAGAGTGAGTGTCCTGAGGACGGGCTGCCACAGCAAAGAACCCAACCCAGCCGCCTAGAGCAGCAGAAATGGGTCGTCGCACAGCCTGGAGGCCGAAGCTGCAGCTCCAGGCACGGCAGGGTGAGCGCCCCCGGGGGCTGTGCCGGGATGCTGTGTCGCGTCTCCCTCCTAACTCTGGGGGCTCCTGGCCGTCCTCAGTTGCCCGAGGCCTCGGCCACGTCGTGGAGTCTAGGCCTCTGTCTCCTGGCCCCTCTGCTCGTCTCTTACTGGATTTGGGGCTCACGCTCCTCTCCAAATCCTCAGCATATTCACATCTGCAAACGCCCTTTTTCCAAACACAGTCACGTTCGCAGTTTGAGGGGACATGAGCGTGGAGGAGACGCCACTCATCCCTGCATCCGTCTGCTCCTAGGGGACGGGGCTGTGTCGGTGGAGTGGAGTCGAGGCTGGGGTCCCAGGCCTGACTTCTCCAGGCGACGGAACCTTCCCACGTGTCAGAACAAAACACGTGCCTTGGGGCAGGCCGAGCGAGGCCAGCACCCCGTACCCCGCTGTTTCCGACAGTGCTGCCTACTGGTCTCCTGTCACGGAGCCCAGCAGGAGTGACAGCGGGACACTCAGACTCTCTCGTGGAAACGTGGAGTCCGCTGCCCCTTGCCCCAAGTCCCGGGGCCCCTAGGGACCCCGCTTGTCCTCTGCATCCATTTGCCGCCCACAGCCCCCCTGCAGACGAGGGGCCCACGCTGGGCTCTGGGGCTCCCCCGTGTCCGTGTGCAGGGAGCGGGCTGTCCTGGGGCTGGCAAGGTGGACCGCGTGGGGACCACTTGGTGACATCTTGTGTCTCTGCAGAACTTGTCAGGACGACTGGAGGTGAGGAGCAGCGGGGAAGGACCCACCGCCTCCGGCCGATTGCCGGCTAATGCCCAAATCCCACAAGCTGCTGCTGCAACAGAGGCACAATCAGGGGTCCGCCCAACACTGTCCGAAAGGAGAAATGAGCTTCTTCCAGCCACAGCCACTGCCCCTTGCCGCAAGAAGGCAAATGAAATTCCCCCCAAACCTGCCGGTGGGAGACAAGGACCCCGCTAACCTCTCCAAGAACTTCAATTCGCTAACGCTGACCCCTCCGCTGCCAGGAGAAGACGTGAGCCAACAAGACACAAAGGTCAGTGGGAGCGGGGACCCCGGGCAGGACGCGTTCCAGCCGCCAGCCAGAGGGAAGGCGGCGAGTGCTGTGGTGAGCCACCACCTTCACCAGCACCGCTAACATCCCCCAGCTGTCCCCAGCAGCAAGCACCAGAGACACGGCAATGGCCTTCCTCGACATGAGTCTGGGGGCTTCTCCTCCACGTCCCGGGGTCTCCTTCCAGGAGCTTTTCCTCCAGCTCCTCCTGCTACTGGAAGCACGGCCAGCCCTCCCCCTGTCCCACTGGCCCCCGGCTCGGCAGCCCCAGGGTCCAGGTCCCCGGCCCCCTCGGGCTGGAAGCCCCCGCCTCTCCAGCCCTCTCCCTGCTCCATCAAGCCCCCCGCCCCAGCCCCACAGCCCCGCGTCGGCAGAGCGGCCCTGGGCGGGAGCAGCCACCCTCCCTCCCCGCCCCCACCCCATAGCAACTCAGCCCAGCCCGGGAGGTGCCCGGATTCTGCAGGAAACTCCCCACGGCGGGGCCCCCAGAGGCCCTGGGTGTGAAGGCCACTCTGCCTCCCCAGGCCCCCGAGACCAGCCTGTTCAGCCACTACGAGGAGAAGGTCCGGCCCTGCATCGACCTCATCGACTCTCTGCGGGCCCTGGGCGTGGAGCAGGACCTGGCCCTGCCCGCCATCGTGGTCATCGGGGACCAGAGCTCGGGCAAGAGCTCCGTGCTGGAGGCCCTGTCGGGCGTAGCCCTCCCCAGAGGCAGCGGTAAGCGCGGACGGACCGGCCAGCTTTGCCCGCCGCGGAGCGACCGGCCACCTGCAGGCTGCAGAGTGTGCACGGGGCACCGGCGGCATCAGAGACAGGCCTCTGGGAAGGATCTCGGGCGGGCGGCTCCCACAGTGCTCGGCCTGGGGGACAGGGCCTGGTCGTCCCAGGATGGCCTCGTGGCCCGAGACCACCTCCACGTGGCCACGGCCGTCGTCGGCCCTGAATCAGGTCACGCTGAACCCGTGTCAGGGACGTGTTCTACCTTCTGAAGAACTTCTCAACGTTTTGAGGAGCCGTTACAGCGGGACCATGGTGTGACAGGTCACGTCTTCCTTTAAAAAACATTTCAGTGTGTGTGTAAAGAAGCCGTTGTACAATGTAGTAAAGCGATTATCAAGGAAAAGAGCAAGAGATCCAGGGTCGCGGGGCCTGTCCTGGCCCCTCGGTGGCCTCCACCGCCTGCCAGCACTGTCCGTGGCTATGCATGGCCAGAACCCAGGGCCCCCCCAGAAACCCAGAACCGGCGCGGCCTCGCCAGGCCCACTCCCCGAGCACAGAGGAGGCTGTGCGGATGCCGAAGGCCTGCTCAGCCCCCCAACAGGAGCCCTCACGCCAGGCGCCTGGCCCGAGCTCCTCACGGCCGCAGGCGGCCAGTCCACGAGTGCAGGCAGCCCTGTGAGGTCCCTGTCAGTCAGGCGTCCGATGCAGGGGAGTAAGAGTCCGGGACAGGCCCTCCTCTTCTCCGCCCTGGCTTCGGCATCTGGGGGACAGGCGTGACGGAGTGGGCAGTCCCGATGCCAGCACAGGCGTGTGCCTCAGGGCCAGTACCCGGGCTGAGGCGGAGACAGTCCTGTCTTACCGGGCAGGGCTCGGTCACAGCACAGGAGTCCCCGGCGCCCGAAGCTCAGGCCGGTTCCGTTTTCCTAGAACCCATGGCATGGGGAGGGTCTCCCGGCCCCTCCCTGCGCCTCCAGGTAGCATTCCCTTCGCATCCCCTCGGGCCGTCCCCGGGCGTCCAGCTTCTCCCCGGGCTCTCACTGCCTTTTCCTGAGGCTCCTGGCAGAGCCCAGCGCTTCGCACACGCTCCCATCCCCCCTCTCCTGGGAAGTCACCCAGGCAGACACAGGTCCCACCACCACCACCCAAGGTGCTCCTAGGGCCTGGGCCTGAGCGACGGGGGTCATATCAGGCAGAAATTTTAGACAAGGCTTCTGGGGACACTGAGGCAGCTCCTTGGGGGGTTAAGATCGCAGGGCACCTGAGACACTTCATTTTAAAGGAAACTTAGGGTGTTTGGGAAACTCCCTCCCAGGAATCACGACCAGGTGTCCGCTGGTGCTGCAGCTGAAGAAGCAGCTCTCGTGCGAGGCCCCGTGGAGGGGGAGGATCAGCTACCGCGACACGGAGCTCCAGATCCAGGTCCCCTCGCAGGTGGAGAAGGAAATACACAGAGGTGGGCTTCTGTGCGGGCGGTGTTAGGGTCGGCTGCGCCCCCTCACGGGCTTCCTCTCCCACGTGCTGAGCCCTTGCTTCCCTCCCCGGCTCCCCCACCCTCTGTCCTGCCTCTCTGGCCCCCAGCGCTATGGGAGGCACCTGGAGGGCCGCGCATGCGTGGTAATGGTCTCCGAGCGCGTTCGGATGGCCGGCTCATTAGGACTCTGGGTTTCTCCCCCCGCGGGCTCTGCAGCCCAGAACATCATAGCCGGGAACGGCGTTGGCATCAGCCACGAGCTCATCAGCCTGGAGATCACCTCGCCCGAGGTCCCCGACCTGACCCTCATCGACCTCCCCGGCATTGCCAGGGTGGCCGTGGGCAACCAGCCCCAGGACATCGGGGTGCAGGTGAGGCTTCTGGAACTGGGGGGCGGGCTCCGCTGAGGCGGGGGAGGCTCCCGTGGGCCCTCCACCTGAGAGGCTGGGCCGCCCCTCGGGGCCCCACCGGACCTGGCTGGTCGTACAGACAGGGACATTGACTCTGGCAGTGGAGGCCCTGGGGTAGGTCACGCCCTGGCTCACTGCCATGTGGGGATGTGGGCCCATTGTCACCAGCTGTCCCGATGCTCAAAGGAAGCCAGAAATGTGGATCTTTACATGAAATCTGCCAATTTTAGCCACAATCTTTTAAAAATTAACACTGTGTAAGGTCATCGGTATGTGGACTGTGACCTTGGTGGGTTCCTCTTCTCTGCCAATGACCTCCCCACTTAAGGCTGCCTGAGGACGCCTCTCCCTGGGATGCTGAGTCTCAGGTGGCTTTCAGGCAAGGCCTGTCCCCAGGCCAGCCCTGTCAAACTTTGCTAAGCCAGCTCAGGGGAAACCAAGGAGACAAGGAAGGTGCAGGGATGGGGTCCAGGGCGTGGAGGGGTGGGGGAGGGTAGAGGATGAGCCTGTTTGTCCTAGGACTGGGGTCACTTGCCTGCCCTCCTCCCTTTCATGGGGGACACTGGCAGTGCTGGGAACCTAACTGTAGCCAAACCGGGGTGTGGCAGCCCCAGGAGCCCCGGGGGCGGGGCCTCTGCTAGCTCTGCTGTCCGGGCAGAACCGCGGGCAGGTCAATGTCACTTTCTCAGCACCCAGACCTCCATTCTCCGCCTCTGGGGGCGTTTCCTTACGGAGTGAGGTGCCTGACCCCGTAGCTTACCCTCATCTGTCAAACTGGCAGGACTTCCGGAGTGCAGGAAGGACGCTGGGGTGGCCTCGCAGCGTGCGGCAGCTCCTGCCACTCCGGCGTCCTGTGCTGCAGTCCAGAGGCCCCGACCCGGCCCCTGTGATCGTGAACAGTTCCACCCGGAACGGACTGGCTGTGCGCGGAGCGTGCGCGTTCGCAGCCGCGACGCTCGGCCTTCGTGCGCGGTGCAGAACCCTCCGGGGCTTGGTCCTCCTCCGCTCTTCCACTTCCACTTCATCGCCAGCTCCTTAGCCCTGCCGCGCACAGCGCACAGTCTGGGGTTGATTAAGAACTGACAGCGAGCTGTGACAGCGTGCCCAGCAGGCGCGAGTGGGCCCCCGGCCAGCTCTAGGAAAGGACCCTCGATGAGGACGTTGGGGTGTGTGAAAACACTGCCAAACGACCTGGGGAGGAAAACAATCCTGCCCCGAGTTTCATATCCCTTTCCCACTCTTTAAAATTCCCATTTAAATTATTACAGCAAGAATGTGTTGTGTTGTGGCAGTCAGCAAGCTAGACCGGAAGGGCCTCGTTCTGTGTCTGACCCTTGTTATTTCCTGGCAGGGGCTGTCCATAATCACCAGGCCGACTGAATCATCCGCAGTCGTTTTGGGTTAGCCAGTTCCTTTGTTTCTAATTTGATTCTGTTATAAACTACGCTTAAAAAGGGTAGGAAAGGGTAGGAAAGCAAAAATAGGACCTTATGAAACAATTAACTAAAAAAGACTTTGTAAGTATGCTAAAACTCCCTCGTTATTCACAAAGGCAGAATTACCCTAAAAGGAAACGACTAACAACTCTCATTCACTTTCATCCAGTATTTCTCTCAAGTGACTGGCTTCTAGACCAGCTTCTCCACTCATTTACATTCCTGGGTTTCCTCTCTCCCTGACAGTTTCTTAGTGTGAAAACAGCCTTCACGGGGACAAAGAAAGTATGTTCCCTTAGGACAAACTGCGTGGGACAATGGGGACACCTAGGACTTGAGGGGAAAACTGACAAACTGCCCTTGTTTGTGGCTGCCAGAGGCTGGGGTAGAGGGGAGCCGGCGGGGTGAGAACTGGTAAGAGGGCCCAGGGTGTTCCTCCCAGACCCCTCCATCCTCGGCCCCTCCCGTCAGTTCTCCTTCAGCACCTTTGAACCCGGCACCCAATAGCTCCCCAAACCCCCAAGCGCTGTGCGCCCCGCACCCGGCGCCCACACCCAGCGGAGAGCATCCAAGTCACCTCTCTAAGCCAAAGGGGGTGATCCCAGTGTCCAGTGGGTAGAGACCAGAGATACAGCCTAATATCCTCCCGTGCACAGGACAGCCCGCACAGCAAAGAGTAACTCCTACTGTCACTAGTGCTGAGGTGGGGAATCCGGATTACATGATCTGTTCCCTTGCAGACGTCAGCAGGACAGTCACCCGGGTGCAGCACAGGCAATAAGCACCAGTAAGGAAATAATGTTCAACGTAAGGACAATCAGCGTTAAAGTTTGCTCATACGGGCCGATTACAACTTTGCTCGGATTTTTGTACGGGTCTCGGGCCCGTTTGTATTTGTCATTTTTATTTGACTCCAGGGATTAATTGCTCACTTGATGTAGTTGGTGCTTATGAGATGCAAATTTCCTATTCTGTGGCTCTGCGATCTTCTTGGGCAACTTGAAATTGTAAGATGGGACATCGGAAACAAATTGCGTTTGAATTGTACCAAAAGATACGACAATACGTGCCAGCCTTTGCCATGTTTGTTTGTATCATTTTTCAGGGAGGAATAATATGATTGAAATTTGGTATTTCAAGGCTTATGTAGCCCACACCTCTCTTTGGCTTACAAATTCTAAGATACTATTAATGCCGAAAGATCATTAATAGTAGGCCTAGGCATGTAAAGATAGTTTTGGTCCAGAGCCCAGGGGTGAGCAGGCACTGGGCACTGCCACACCGGGCGCTGTGCGGGACCCGGCAGGAAGATGTCACAGACCGCCACAGGGCACTGCTGGGCCCCTGAGGCTAATAGAAGGCATAATCTGGAAAGCCAGCCAGGAGGGGTCTGGCGAGGAAGGCGTGGTCTCTTCGGGCCATAAGAATCGCGTTCTTCGGGAAAGGCGGGGTACCAGTGATGAGCTTTGAGGGATAAGTGGGACGTCAACGGAGAGCTAACTCCCTCGGTCCGGAGGGGCGCGCGTTCCAGAGAAAGGGCTCAGCAGCGTGTGAACGCTGCGTCCCGCTCTCGGCGGACGCCGGCTTCCCCCGCGACACCCGCCGCCCGGCGCTGTCAGGTGACCAGGGACATGCTCCTCCTCAGATCAAGACGCTCATCCGGAAGTACATCCAGAGGCAGCAGACCATCAACCTGGTGGTGGTGCCCTGCAACGTGGACATCGCCACCACGGAGGCCCTGAGCATGGCTCAGGAGGTGGACCCCGAGGGAGACAGGACCATAGGTGAGAAGGGACCGCCTTCCGGAGGACCGGGGACGGGCGGGGGGAGCGGTGGTCCTCACCTGTGTGCGTTTCTGGAGTTGGGTCCGCTGCTGGAGACGCCCACACCCTGCGTTCGATCGGAGCGCGGCGCCGGCAGCAGCCCCGGGGCTCGGGCGCCTCCGCGCACCGCAGACGGTCCCGGGCACCTTCGCTTCCGGTCGGGGTCAGACTAGGGTCAGGGTCCAAGGGCTCCGGACTGTGCTGCTCCACCGCCTTCCTCTCTATTCTGGATGAGGGACGGGACCCGCCTTCTTTGCTCTCCCACAGTGGCCCAGACAGGAGAAAGTGGCCCATCGGCCCTGCCGTTCCCGGGTAACGCTCCTAGGACCCGGGGTGCATGGGAAAGACCCCCCGAGGCCGCTGCGGACTCGCAAACGAGCTCGCGGTGCGGCGCGTGTGTCCGCAGAGCCGCGTCCAGCCAGTGGTAGCTCCGGCCACGTCCAGCGCCGCCCTGGAAAATAACCCTGAGCGGGAAGGGGCGGAGGGGGGCGGAGACTGAGAGAGAAAGAAGACAGAAAGCTGGGGTCAGGGGCTCGGTATCCACGGATGACGGGGTAGAGAGCGTGTTATCTGTGCGGCTTCCTTTATACATTTGCGCGCTACAATGAGATTACCCCACCCACCCGACACACCTGCTTAACCGCGTGCATTTCAACAGCGCTCGGTTCTCCATCAGCTCCCAGGCCCCATTCTCAGGAGCACCCGTGGAGGCGAGGCAACCCTGGTGCCCTCACACACCGCAAGGACCTTGTCAGCTTGCACCCCGCTCCCCACACCGTAGGATTCAGGTTCAAACAGAACTCTCCTTGGGGAACTGGGGTGCCTTCGGTTTCTTTTTGAAAACATGTCACCCCAGAAGGCATTTACAGGGGACTTGGTTTAAGAACACAGACGCCCGGGCACAAACTACCACCTACTGGCTCCACGGCCATGGGCAGCACGTTTAACCTCTCCCAGCCTTGAGTCCTTCATTCGTAAAACGGTACCGACCCACCTGTGGGGCCGCTGGGGGGCTCCGTGAGGAACGTCCCTGCGCGCCCCGCAGCTCCTCGGCCAGTGGGGGCCGCTCCTGTTTAAAACGTTATGACTCATTATCACTTCACCAGTCTTCCCACCTCCCTCTCCACAGAGGTCTTCCCCAGACAAGGACCCCTAAGGATAGAAGTAAGTATTGGCACTGGCCTCAGGTATGGTGTCTTACTGTCTGCCAAGGGCGACACCTGCAGGCACCTCGACACATTGAACCCCGGGGGAAATTCACCTTTTGAATTACTAGTCAGTCTAAGTCCAAATGCTTCCTCTTCTCACAGCCCTGAGTTTCTAGGGATGTCTTACTGGTGACCAAAATAGGTAGCATCATCTGGATAGTGACAGCGCTACGGAAATTTAATAATACTTCTTATTAATGTTCGTAGAACGCTGCAGTCACAGAGTACACACGATCAGTGGAGTGTATGATTCAGCCTTAGAAAGAAGGGACATTCTGACACGTGCCACCACCTTAAAGGCACGATGCTGAGTGAAATAAGCTGGTCACAGAAGGACAGCGCTGCGTGATTCCACTTACGTGAGATGCCTAGTGTAGTCAGATTCGCAGAGACGGAGCAGGGGGATGGTTGGGGTGGGCGGCTGGAGAGAGCGCGACGGAGCCGCTGAGTGGGCAGAGCTTCAGCTCCGCGTGGTGCAGGCGGCCGTGGGGATGTATGGCGGTGGTGGCTGCACGGCCCTGAGCAGGTCCTTGATGCCACTGAACCGTTCACTGGACAATGGCTGAACGTGACATTTTACATTACGTGTAATTCACCACAGTTAAAAAAAATGAATAATTTTTAAAAATAAGATAACTGAGGGTTGAGTGGAGGGAGAAGCCTCGTATTTTCATGAATTGTTATTCTCTTGTGCACGTGAGTTATGTGTCTATTACCACAATTTTTAAAAAAGGAAACTGAATGAATTATCTATATGGTAGAAAATAGAAAAAAAATCATTAATAATATCGTAGTGTTTATAACAAATTTCACAAAGAACAGTGAGTAAAAATATTTGCAGGCACTCTGCTGACTGGTTCCCTGTCTCTCCATGGCTGCATGTGTATTGTCTACTCAACCAGCTACACTGGACTGCTGTCCCCACCATGTGACAGAGAGGGCTCTTATCAAGGTCACCAGTGCCCTCCAGACCGACAAATATACAGTCACGTCTCTGTCCTCATCTTTCCCAACCTGTCAGCCAAGGTCAGCTGACTGCTTCCTCTGTCCTGCGGCATGGCAGCCTGCTGGCTTCTGGGTCACCATTCTCTCCCTGGGTCTCCTCCTTCACTGGCCAGCAGGAAGTCACATTCCAGTCTCTTTGTCTGCTTCCTTCTTCAATTCTCTGGCCTCTGAATATCGAAAACGAAAACTTGGCTCTGAGCTCTCCCCTCCATCACCACCTTCTCCTCAGGTGGTCTTACCTGTCCCTGGTTTGCAATCCCACGTGTATGCCAATGGCTCCCGGAGCTACGTCTGGAACCCTTACCTTGCCCTCCACGTGAGGTCTCCATTCGGCTGTCCATTAAAAGGTTCCAACTCAACGTGACCGTAACACCGCTCTTGATGCCCCCACTCCAATTCTCCTCCTCCCCAAGGGGTCCCCACCTCACCTTAGCACATGGCCACCTGCCTGGTTTTAAAGGAAAACCTGAGTCACACTTGGTTTCTCCTTATTGTCTCCACGTCTAATTCATCTGAAGTCCTGATGCTGCTGCTGCGAAAGCGGATACCGAGTCTGTCCACTGCTGTCCATCTCCACTGTCCAAGCCTCCACTGTCCCCTGCCGGGACAGCACGCTTCTCTTGGTCTCCTAACCTTTCCCCTCATCCGCAACTGCGCCATCGCCACTGGCCTTTAAGCATGCCCGTCAGGCCGCGCCCCGCACGTCAGGCCACGCCCCGCACGTCAGGCCACGCCCTCGCCCTCTGCTCTAACTCTCTAAGGGTCGCATCTCACAGGTACAAACTGCAAACTCCTTTTCCTGGGCAGCAAAGCCGTGTGTGACGTGGCTTCGGCACAGGTCTTGGACCACGACTCCCATTGCTTTCCGCGCTGCCCACCAACTCTCCAGCACCGCCCAGCCGTCCCCGCTCCCTGCCACCCACGTGCCCGGACGCCCTGTCCCCACCCTCCCGGGGCTGGCTCCTTCCTCATTCGGATCTCGGCCCAAAGGTTGCCTTCCCCAAGGGCCCCTCTGTCCCCGCAGCCTGACTCTGCGCACGGCTCTACTTCTCTGCGTAGCACTGATCAGTATCGGATATTTTTGTTGGTTTCTCGTACCTTACTAGATTGTCTGGCTTTTCCCACTAGAAGGTGGGGGGAAATCAGGGACTTCGCAGTCTCATTCACTGCCACCTCCTCACCACCTCCGGTGGTCTGCTTAATTCAGTATGTACGTGCAGTGTATTCAGGAATGAGTTAACGTAGAGAAAAAGGTCAAAGCACCTGAAAATTGCTGACAGTGCTCGTCTCTGCGGTCCAATCGTTGGGACATTAAACGATGCGAGAGTTGATTCTCTCCATGGGGCATGTGGAAGCCGCCCTCTCCCCAGCTGGGGGTGGGGATGCCAATCACAAACCTCCGTTTTTATCTTACTGCTTTTTCTCGGCATAAAGCACCACTATCCAGGCTTTCCTAAATAATCACTGGATCCACGGGAGGGCATTCTGGGCTGCCGACTCTCCCGCCCAGGGGACGAGCCTCTCCTGTGCCAGCCCAGGTGCAGAGGCGTCTGCCTCCGTCAGGAAGGTGAGGAAGGCCTGTGTCGCACAGTGCGTTGAGCGAGTGTAAACACACGCTCTGGAATGACCGCGTCCGGTAACAGAGCGGAGAGAGGCTCAAGGGCTTCCGTGCCAGCAAAGACTCTTAGAAACCCGGGGGACGGAGCCGGTCAGCTGTGGTGACACATGCCGCACTGCTGTCCGGCACACAGCAGGCACCCAGAAACCGTTGGTTGGGGAAACCATGCTGGGCAGTTGATGGACTGAGTGAGCGAGTGGACAGATAGGAAGGGTCCCTGTGGGGTGAATGGCTGACTGTTCTGTTCACTCAGGCGCTGAGCAAGCCAGGCGACAGGAGACGTCGTTGCTCTTGGCAGAAACAGGATCCCGGGGCACGGTTCAAGTACGTCTGGGAGGACGCTGACCTTCCCTGTGCCCTTCTTTAACCTTCTCACAGGGATCCTGACCAAGCCAGACCTGGTGGACAGGGGCACCGAAAAAATGATCGTGAACGTGATGCAGAATCTCACATACCGCCTCAAGAAGGGCTACATGATCGTGAGGTGCCGGGGCCAGCAGGAGGTCACAGACAGGCTGAGCTTGGCCGAGGCCACAAGGAAAGAAATGATGTTCTTCCAGACGCACCCCTATTTCAGGTGGGACTCCCTAAGACAACCCTGGAACCGGGCTCGGGGGCGGCCGGCGCCATCTGCCGGCTCCGTGCGGGACGGCAACCGAACTGCGCAGGGGGATTCGGGGACGCAGAGCACCCTGCCGCTGTCTTCATTTTGGCGTTAAACTCCTTGGCTTGTTTAAGCAAATCGTTGTTGTCCTGGATTCTAATGGTGGCATTCTATAGAGCATAGGCACTTGGGGTTCCCAAAATGTTTTCACTTGCTTTCTCATCGGACGCCCACAAAATCTGGAGACGTATGTCCGGCGGGTGAGGTTCTTCCCACCTCCGTCGACAAGGATTAGTGAGGTCACACCCACGGCGAGTGGGAACGAGACCCGACACAGACCTCGGGTTGACCGTCATAAACGGAAACCTGCGTCAGGGTGCTTGCTCTCCAGCCCGTGAGAGGTGCACACCAGCCGGTTTTCTTGCAGGTGAATTATCCTGTGGAGACTGCAGTGTCGAGGCACTGGGATTGTCCCCCAGGGAATTGGCGCTCCGCCCTTCCATCCTAGACAGGAGCTTGCCAGCCCTGAACGACATGGGAGGTCACTCCCGCTGTGAGGAGAGGCACAGCGGGGACCCAGAATTTGGGGCGAGGGTAATGACCACACCCGAGCTCTCGGCCCTGACGGCAGCCGGACCGCCTGCCGGGACCGTGTGTTCGCGTCCAGCTGGCGGCGTGTCCCAGGTCCCTGGTTCGTCCGGGGCAAGGGCCAGACCTTTGTGTTTCTGTTGGGTTCCATTTGAGGTGCTGTTCCCGTCCGGGGTCACACTCTGAAAACTGCTGCTGCAGTTTGGGGAGAGTCAGGTCTTGATGGAGCAGGTTGTAGTGCTTTGATGCTGGATGTCCAAGGTCAAGGCCTCGAGCTCCCGCGTTCCGGGTCTCAGCCCCTGCACGAGAGGCACTCGGAGCAGCAGAGAAACACGGCCCTTCGGGGTGCTTCCTAAGTTGCGTTGTGAGGACCGCGTCTGCAGCCCGGCTGCCTGGCCCGGCCCTGGAGGGAGGAGGGCCAGCTCACCTCTCCGTGCCTGTGCCTTTCTGTCTCTGTAACTGGCCGTTCAACATTGAAATACGTTAACAGTTTTGGGCCCTGAGCAGGGTGCCTGGCATGCAGTGAGCGTTGTGCAAACGGTTTTCAAATTTACCGTTATTGTGCACAGCATACTTACCATGAGGCCGACCCTCGTTACGACCTTTTAAGTGACAACACGGGACCGTGAGCTCCAGACTCCGTGTGGTTCGGCAGATGTTTAGATTCTACCCATCTGGCGCTGCTGAAACTCTGTGCCCACTGATTGGTGCCTCCCCGTGCCCCCTCCCCCACCCTGGCGGCCACCAGCCGGCCCTGGGATGGATGGATAGATCCCAGAAGTGGGATCCTGGATCTCACGGTAGTTCTGCTTTTAATGTTGGGGGTGGGGGAGCTTCCAGACTGCTTTCACAGCAGCTACACCGTTTCGTGTTCTCGCCACCCGTGCACGAGGGTCCAACTCCTCAGCATCTTCCACAACCAACACCTCTCTCCCCCTCACTCCTTTTTAAAGAATATTCACCCTAGCAGATGTGAAGTGTATCCCACTGTGGTTTTGATTTGCATTCCCCTGATGATGAGAGGCACTGAGCCATTCGTATGTCTTTGAGGAAATCTCTATCCAAGTCCCAGCCCTTTTTAAAAATCATGATATTAGGTTTGGGTTTTGGGTGTTCTTGTTGGTGGTGGTGGTTGTTGTTGTGGTTTTGCTGTTGAGTGGAAGGAGTTCCTTATATTTTTTGAAAATTAACCCCTCATTAGATATGTTGCTTGCAAATAATGGTCTTTATTCTGTAGTTGGCTTTTTCCTCTGTTCATCGTTTCTTCGCCGTGTGGAAGCGTTCTGTCTACTCCCACTTTAGTCTATTTTTGAGTCTATTTTCCTTTTCATCTATGACCTTGGTGTCATTTCCATGAAATCATTTCTGAGACCAATATCATTAGGATTTTCCCCGGTGGTTTTTTTTTGGGAGTTTCGCAGTTTCAGGGTGTACGTTGAAGCCCAAATCGATTTTAAGTTGACTTCTGCGTACGGTATGAGACAAGGACCCAATTTCATTCTTGTGCACGTGGATGTGCAGTTTCCCCAACATCGTTTGTTGACGAGACTGCCCCTCCCCCACCGTGTGTCCCTGGCACCGTGACTGACCAGCAGCATGGGGTCCATTCCCGGCGCTCCGTTCTGTACATGTGTCTTTATACCGGCACCACAGTGTTTTAGCATAGTAAGCTGTAGCTGTGTAATGTATTTTCAAATCAAGAATGGGATGCTCCTTTCTCAGGCTATTCTGGAATAAATATTTATTACAAGAAATAAAATACTAGTTTGGACGCGTCGCCGAACGTCCGAGTTAGGTTTGCTTTTGTTTTCCTGTAGATACAAAGATGACTTGTTGGGATGATCAAGAGAGAAAGTGGATGTCACTTTCCTAGCATCGTGCCTGCCTCGGTCTAAGCTCGTCCCACAATTCGCAACTGTCTTTCTCATGCACTGCCAGGATTTTCTGGTGGCACGTGTGGCCCCAGGGAGCTAAGCTCACCTGCCCACTCGCCCAGTGGGCAGGGCGGGGAAGACGGCCCGTGGGCCTTCCGGAACTCGTGTGTGTCCTCTCTTGCAGAGCCCTCCTGGAGGAAGGAAAGGCCACGGTGCCCCGTCTGGCGGAGAGACTCACCGTCGAGCTCATCACGCACATCAGTGTGAGTCGAGGGTCGGGCTGCAGGCTGTGAAAATGGCCGCCCGCACCTGTCACTCCCTGGCCACGGGTTGGTTCGGGACGCCCCCTGAAATGCCCAAACGAGCAAACCAGTGACACTTCTGGAAGGTCCCTGTCAGAGGCTCCCGGGAGAGCTGCGGAGACAGGGAGGAGCAAAGAGGCGAATTCGTCACTTTGGGGGAAGAAAAAGGAAGGAAACACTGAAAGTTTAGCGGCACGAAAAGGCGCGAGACCGAGGCAGCAAAGCTTTCTGCTTTCGGTGGGTCGGTAACTCGTCCCGGTATGAGAGACGCTTTCCCAGCCTCCCACGCGCACGAGATCTGGGTTCCGTTCTCACCGATCTCGGAAACGGGCAGCTCTGCAGAGGCGCTTCCCGTGGTGCCGTCCACGACGGGAGAAGCGTGGGTTCTGCTCTCGGGAAGCCGGGCGTTGGGCGGCCTCAGCGGAACCTTCGCGCACGAGGCTGCGCAGCCTGAGCAGATGGAAGGTGAACCCCGGAGCAGAGGCGATCCCAGGGCCTGGGGGTCGCGCCAGAGCGAAGGGTTTTCGGAGCTGGGGAGCACAGACTCCCCCAGTGTGCGGCGGAAGGAGGCGGCGCTTCTGAAAGGGCGGCGGCCGCGCAGGACACGCCCGGGGATTTACTTAAACCTCCCCCTCCTGGGCCCCGGACCCGCAGGCTCCCGGTCAATAGGTCTGGGGTGGGGCCCCCAAATTCACACTCGTACGCTCCCAGGTGACCCCGGGAACACACTTTGAGAAGCACCGATTCTAGTGAAATCCCCTCATTTCTTAGAAGAGGGCTCCAAAAGATAGAACCAGGTCTCACGAGAAAAACATTTTTCGTTTTTTTTTTTTTTTTGCAAAAAGATGTTGCATTGCGATAACTCTTTTGATAGTGTATATCTCAACATATAAATATTTTACATTAAAATTTAAGTTAAAAATTTTATTACCTTAATTTTTAAAATTGGTATCAAAACTCAATCAAAACTCAATTATGGTAATTATAATTTGAAATAGCAAAAGTTTTAAAAATATATTTCTACCCGTAGAATCAAACAGTCCAAAAAAAAAAAAAAGGCGGCGAGACCTGATTAGCATCTTGGTGCCACGTTATTGCCATTTAGAGTCGCCTTGGGGAACTGAACTACTCCTAAAGCCCGGGGAACCCATCCTGGCCGTCGGGCTGCAGCGACCTCTTGCGGTGAAATAGAAACCGGGGTTGCTGTTCGCTCAGGTGTATTTACCTGCCCTGCTCAGCGGCACGGGCTTTGGAGGCGGTGAGCGGGGTGCGAATCGAAACTCTGCCATTGAGCAGCCGGGCGGTGACATGTTTGCTTCTCCGAGCCTCAGTCTCCCTCCTGTGAAAAGGAGGCAATAAAGCCATGCGGTTCACTGCAGCGGGGGCGTAACTGAGACGCGGGGCCTCGGAACCACGGTCGGCCGGAGACCACCGTCCACGGGGCCGTTCCGCGTCCTTCCTCCTCCTCGTCCTGTCTCGCTCGTCGTCAGCACCCTTGATCGGTTCCCGCCGGCCCCGCCTGACACCGAGACTCGTGCTCCGCCAAAGTCTCGTTTATCAGCTTATAACCCTCAAGGGATCGATCACCAACAGAACATGTTGCTAACGAAAGGTTACATTGTGTCAAGTGCACTTGTTTTCAAAAGGCAGAGCGCAGAGCCAAACCCAACGAAAAGCAGAAGCACAGCCAGCCCAGCCCAGACGCCTGCCCGAGCCGGGCTCGCTGCAGCGAACCCCACTGCGTGCGAGCCCCGCCCCGGGCCCGCCACAGGCCTTCCAAGCCGCCGGCTCACAGGACAGGAGGCGCTCTGCATCCCCTCCAGCGCTGTCCCGTGGGCCCCGTCCCTACACCCAGCCCTCGGTCCAGCTGCTCATTTCAAGCTGTAGAGTTTCATCGTTTGCTATCGTTGTTTTCAGAAATCGCTCCCGTTATTAGAAAGTCAAATAAGGGAGAGCCACCAGAGTGCCACCGACGAGCTGCGCCAGTGCGGGGAGCACATCCCCAGCAGTGACAGCGACAAAATGTTCTTTCTGATTGAGGTGAGGACTGGGGCCTCCGCGTGACACTCGGGCGCGGGGACTGGCCTCTGCAGGCCCAGGGCCCTGCACGAGGCCGCTGCCTTCCTGGTGACCGTGCTGCAGGAGGGGACCTGCGCTTCAATGCCTGTGTCCCGCCGGGAGCTCCGCTCTGTCCCCCTTCGTCTCACCTGGGAGATGAGGGGGTGGGGGGCGCCCCACGCCCCAACGCCACACGCTGCCGCCCCGGGCCCCAGCTCTTCTGTGGCTGAGGCACAGACTGACGACTGAATCTCGTTTTCAGAAAATTAAGATGTTTAATCGGGACATTGAGAAGCTGGTAGAAGGAGAGGAAGTGGTAAAGGAGAAAGAGACTCGCTTATACAACAAACTCAGAGACGAGTTTAGAGCCTGGGTCCACGTCCTCACAGCCAACACCCAAAAAGGTAAGTCCCGAGACAGCGCCCTGAAAGCCGAGTCCTGTACACCAAGACCGGGAGCCACTCCCGCTCACAGAGAGTGAGCGGAGAGCCGGGCCTCTCGGGGATCCACACCAGAGCCCGCCATCAGCAGAAAGCGCCCCCACCTCCCAGCTTCCTCCTCACCCCACTTCCCCTTCTCTTCACCCCTCACCCGAGACCGAATGCGGAACACGCTTGCCCCGCCGGGCAGAGTTCCCCCTGCCCTCTGCTCCCGCCCGATGCCGTGGGGCACACACGTGTGTGTGTGTGTGTGCGCATACGTGCTCACGCATGTGTGACCTGTGTGAGATAGACAGCTTGCTCACTTCGGGCCTCGATAAAAGCAGCACTGTTCACTAGGATTCCTCCCTGCGGTCTGGCTGTGCCCTTGAGCGACCTGTACATGTGACAAGAATGTGCCACTTTCTGTTTTCATTGAACTGGTCGCATTCTTCTCTGCCAACTATAAACGCTAAACTTCTCTCTCGGGGTAACACCTCTCACCTGAAATTTTTATAGAATAAAGTTTTCGTTTCTTGAAAGTCATTCTCAAAACCATGTTTTGTTTTGGTTGTTTTGTTTTTCATTATGAAAAGAACTCCACTTGGAAATGTCGCTTTAGGGTACAGTGGGTAAACAAGACCTAAAAAAAAAAATGTCTGTGGAAGTATTAGAATTCCCCTGGTGATTTCGTGGTTTGTTTTATATTGTAGTTAAAAATGTTATTCACCAAGAAATCTCGAAATACGAAAAGCAGTATCGCGGCAAAGAGCTTCTGGGGTTTGTCAACTACAAGACGTTCGAGATCATCGTGCGGCAGTACCTGGACGCGCTGGTGGACCCCGCCCTCGAAATGCTGCAGAAGGCCGTGGGTGAGGGTCCCGCCCCGCCTCGCGCCCCCGCAGCTCAGCGCCCGGAGCGCGCGACGGGATCGGGCTCTGCAGACACAGCCTGCAGGCCCGCTTCGCCATTGCCTGCTGAGGCGGGTCGTGCGCACGCGTCTGCTCAGACCTCCCCCTCCGCACAGCTGTGTGAGGAGTAGTCGGACGCCAACCCCGGGGAGAGCACGCGCCCCACGGGCGGACGGGGAGTTGATGGCACCTCCCAGGGTGGATTTCGTGTCTCCCTAGGACTCCGGACCATCCCCGCCTTCTCTCTCAGGCTGTAAATCTGGGGAGCTTGTCCTCAGCATAGGGTCACGTGTCCTGGTGACGCCTCTGCGTCTGTACCTCATTTTGTCTCTGCGTGCATTTTACTGATGTGTTGTTTCTCCTCTGGTTAGAAATCGTCCGGCAAACTTTCGTGGACACAGCCAGAAACCACTTTGGCGCATTTTCCAACCTTAATCAAACAGTCCAGGTAAGCACCTGCAGTTTACCTGTTGGCACTGCACTGCTGGCTGATCCGAGGCTAACCTTGGAAAGAAGGTGGAGCCGGGCTGCGCTTGGAAGTTCGCGGCCGGGGTGATGGCCGCAGGTGAGCTGGGCTGGCGGCTCCAGCGGCTTCTGCCCCTTTGATTCTGCCCCGGAGTTAGTGGCACTCCAGGGGGCAGGTGACACGCAGCACGTGCCCTTGTTCTGTCCCCTGCATAATCGTCTTCAGCATGGCGGGCACACTGGACGTGCGACTGTCCCCAGTGGCGGGCGGGTGTTCTGGATCTTTTTCTGGCACAAAAGACAGCATTTCCTGTCCTGGTCCAACATTTTTTTTATAAGTCCGCCTTAAAAATACTGCCATTCAGCAACGTCGCAACGCGCCCTGAGCCCCAGACTCAGAGAGGGTAAGAGAGGGCGTTCCATCTCCCACCTGGGCTCCAGGTGAAACTCGTCCTCTGCCCAGTCCTTGGCCGTGGGCCAGAACCTCATTCCACATCTCATTCAGGTGCGCAGAGAGGAGAAGGTCCGTCATTTTCCCATGAAGTGACTTGCTTCCTCCTTTCCCCTCGTTTGCCAGTTGGGGAAAACTAAGGCCTCGACTTCGCAGGGGCTGTGTGTGGGTCCTGGGGCGCCTCGGCACGGGCCGCACCGCGCGCCTGGTCCTGATGGCCGTGTGTCCAGGCCGGCAGCTGCCAAGGTGCACGCCGTCCTCCCTGGTCTCGGAGGTCGTTTCCCTGGGTCCCCCGTGTTCTCGATGGCAGGGTCCCCGGCACAGCGGGGCACAGAACTCTGCTGCAGGCACAGGCACCGCTGGACCAAGGGCCTCCAGCCCCGCCAGGGCCTCCGCCCCTCGGTGCCGGCCTCACCGCGGCTCCGTGTGCCACGCTGGGGCTCCCGGAGGCCTCCGCGGCCAGCAGCCCCGACGCGCCCCTCCACCACTGCACTCCTGGGTGTCTTCAGAGCCAGCGGTCTTGTCACCTCCCGTGTCACTCGTCTTGGAAGTGATACACTGGCCCTTTGTGCTCTCAGGCCCTCACCTGTGAGGGGACTTGACACAAAATTGTTTTCTGCCACACAAACTCTGAAACGGGAGAGAGACGAGGCTCCGTGACTCACTGGCGCCCGCGCGCGCTCTCTCTCTCCCTCTCGCTCTCTCTCTCTCGCTCTCTCTCTCTCGCTCTCTCTCTCTCTCTCTCTCGCTCTCTCTCTCGCTCTCTCTCTCTCTCGTTCTCTCTCTCTCGCTCTCTCGCTCTCTCTCTCTCTCGCTCTCTCTCTCTCTCTCTCTCTCTCTCTCTCTCTCTCTCTTCTCTCTCTCTCTCTCTCGCTCGCTCTCCCCCTCTCCACCATCTCTGCCTTCAGCATCCAAAAGTCTGTCTGAAACTCCAAAGCCAAGAAGTGACTGTTCTCCACTGTCGTCAGTAGTTTCCCACAATGCCTGTGACCGTGCGGGTGCCACGGGATTTCGGGGGAGCAAAGACGCCACGCTGTCCCCCACCGGGCTCATTGCCACGTGGGCGCGGGAGCTGGCGAGTGGGTCCCATGGGGCAAGGAGTGCAAGGACGTAACAGTGTAACAAACCGCCCTTGGTGGGGGAAGACGGCGATGCGGGCGAAAGCGGGGGTCAGGGCAGAGGCAGAGTGGGCGGGAGACACGCTGGGACGGGCGCGTGCAAGGGGCCGAGTGCCACCGTGGGACCGGCAAGGACCGCAGCGAGGGGCGGAGCGGGGCCTCCTCCAGGTCTCCGCTTGCAGCCTGAGGGCTTCTCCGACCCGAGCTCGCTTCTAATTCTGTGTTCAACACAGTGGGGCGTCCTGAGCTCTTGAAACCACAGGGCGGGGAGCAGTGATCTGTTTCTCTTTCGCATCCAACCAGAACGGTATCGAAGACATAAAAACGAAATGTGCGGAAAAGGCGGACTCCATGATCCGCCTGCAGTTCCGGATGGAGCAGCAGGTGTACTGCCAAGACCAGATTTACAGCGTGCTTCTGCAGAAGTTCCGAGAGGAGGCGACTTCGCCCGGCAGGCCTGCCCAGACGGCCCCGCTGCAGGCTCCTTTTTCAAACAACGCGGCTTCGGCTTCCTCCATCACTGAAATCGGGGTGCACCTGAGCGCGTACTTCTCGGTGAGTGCGGGTGCCCGGCTAGCGCTGCGAGGCGTGTGCCAGCTGTGTGCCAGTGTGTGCCAGCCGTGTGTGAGCCGTGTGCCAGCTGTGTGCCAGTCGTATGCTAGCCGTGTGTGAGCCGTGTGCCAGCTGTGTGCCAGCCGTGTGTGAGCCGTGTGCCAGCCCGTGTGTGACCCTGTGTGCCAGCCGTGTGCCAGCCGGCACTGTCTTGATGGCGGATTGCTGGCCAAGCCGGGCTGCTGTTGTGTGTTCAACCCCTTGCTGCTCTGATCAACGCCTCCTCCGTTAACTCATCTGTAATTTCACGCTAACCCTATCAAGACACTTCAGTAACTTGCCCCCAAATCAAGGGCATTGTGTGGCAAAGCCCATCCTCAAAATTCACTCCAGCTCCAAAGGTTTGTGCTGCACGCGATGTGCAGCGTTACGGTGATCAGGATACTGCGGGAGACAGCAAGCTCTCAACGTATGGGTCAGGACTCAGCTGCTTTTGTGGTTCAGAAGGCACTGGGCTCTCGAAGTACCTGACACTCACCGGCTTCAGAGAAACGAGAATGAAATTCCTTCCCCTAGATGTTGTGAGCCACGCAGCTCCGTGGTTCCTAACCCTCACCCGGTTTGGACGAAAGCACGGGGCACACAGAGGGAAGATGGCTTTTAAACCGCAAGGAAGCCTGACCCTGAAGCCTGTCCTCAATCGGAACAGAAAGTCCAGCCACCCAGGTGTGGAGTCCAGTTGCCAGGCAAACTCTCCAGGTGCCAGGAGAGAGGACACGAGGCGGGCACTGAGGCAGCTCCCAGAGGGGAGCCAGGGGGTCACGGGGCCAGGAGGTCTCTGTGGGCAGGTGGAGTGGGGGTCCGGGGATGGAGCTCCAGAGAAGGCTGGGACGCCCAGAATGTGCTTGGGGTTTCCTGGCATCCAGGTGGGCACTAGTGCCAGAGGGAGTAAGTACCTGGGCGCTGAAATTGGGCAGCCCAGACAGAATCTCCGCGTGCTTTGACACGGGACTCCAGAGCGAGGTGGGCGGGGCCACCAGGACGTGGCCGGGCGACCGCGCCTGCCTCCAGAACCCCCAGGCTGCTCTCTGCCACCACAGGCCTCGGGTGAGACCCCTCCAGCTCGCCTTCTCACCCCCTGTTCCAGGAAACCAGCAACCGTCTGGCCAACCAGATCCCGTTCATCATCCAGTATTTCATGCTCCAAGAGAACAGCGACCGTCTGCAGAAGGCCATGATGCAGATGCTGCAGGGGAGGGAGCACTACACGTGGCTGCTGCAGGAGCAGAGCGAGACCGCCGCCAAGAGGCAGTTCCTGAAGGAGAAAATCTACCGGCTCACGCAGGCCCGGCGCGCTCTATAAATTCTCCTGCTGAAGTGGGGGGAGGGGGCGCCGGCACTTCCGGTTTGGCCCGCCTCCTCCGCTGCGTTCATCGTCAGGCTGTACTGCGCTGCGGTCAGCGCCAGAACGCACATGGGAAGTCCACGTGCTCCCCGAGCTGTCCGCTCCACCTGCACGAGGAGGTGGCTCTCCAGTCCCTGGACAGCGCTCTTCAACACGGGGCTCGTTCTTCGTCAATTCCCTCCCCTGACGCACGGCAGTGTGAGACCCCGGAGCGGGGAGGCGTAGTAAATTCCTCTTCTGTATTTCCAGAGCCTCGTGTGGTGCCTGGCACATAGTCACCACTTAGCAAGCGATATGTCATTGAAGAGATGAATGACAGCGATTACCTGAGCCTATGGCCTAAATCCAGACCTCGGTCATTTGGGATGGTGTCCCTTAGCGGGTCCCTTTCAGGTGAATTTGGTCATTATCACCTGCTGGGATTGTGCTGCCCAGCCCCGCTCCCCTGGAGAAACGGGTCTGAATGATACCATTTTTAACTTGCACTGTTTTGCTGGTTTCCTGCTTGCTTTTGCTATGTTAAGTCTTGAAGGGCAGTTTAATAAGGAAAACCATTTTTTCAGAAAAGATGGGAAGCTTCAGACCAGTGTTAATCTCTAGACTGGAGGATTAGGGTTCATTTTATTTTCTCCATACCAAGCAATACCTGCCTCACAGGAATTTTAGGAGGATTAAGCAAAACCATTTCTACACACTACCTGCCCCAAAGCAGGTGTTCAAAAATGCCAACAGTCTCTCCCTCCACCAAAGACCTCGTTTTCCCTCTGTCTCTGGGACTGTAGATCAGCCCTCGCTCCTGAAGAGCTTCCAGCCGGCTCTAATGTTCGGGTCTTTGGTCCCTTCTGGATCGGTTGTTGCACATGGTGTTAGGGAGGCGTCTAATCTCCGCTTGCGGAAGTTCCGTTTTCCCGGCCCCGCTCGTGAAAACACCGTCCTTTCTCCGCAGCCCTGGGCACCCTCATCAAAAAACGTTAGACAGGATGTGTGAGGGTTTATTTCCGGCCTCCAGTCCTGCTCCATTGGTCTGTCTGTGTGTCTGTCTGTGTGTCTGCCGGCCCCACACCGTTTTGATGACTGTAGCTCTGGAGTGCTTTGAAATCAGGAAGTGTGAGGCCTTCAGCTTTGTTCTTTGTCAGGATTGTTCTGGGGTCCCTTAAATGCCATGTGAACTTTAGGATGTTTTTTATTTTTATATTTTTACATATATCTCTGCAAAAAAATATCATAGGGACTGTGCTAGGAATTAATTGCATTAAATCGTAGATCGCTTTGGATAGTATTTGTGTTCTGACAATATTAAATCTTCAAGTCCATGAACACAGGATGTCTTTCCATTTCCTTATGTCTATTTCAATTTCTCTAAGCAATATTTTTGTAGTTTTCACTGTACCAGTCTTTCCTTTCCTTGGTCTATCCCTAAGTATTTTATTTCTCCAGAGGCAATATATTGGGAATGTGTCTGTCGTATTAATTTTCTTTTCCGATTATTCACTCTTAGTCTGTAGAAATGCAACTGGTTTTTTTAATGCAGCTTTCTCCTTGTTTCGTGATTTAAATCAGAAGTACAGATAGTAGCAGAGCTGAGGAGAAGCGGCAAACCTCTCCAATTGTAAATAGTGTTGCGAAAATGAAGTCTGAGAAAAATAAAGTCCGATGCTTGTCATTCGTTCCATAAAGCGTATATTCGAAGCTTTTCCTAAACGTTCGATACGTTTCACACATGTGTACACGTGCTCACAGCCCGAGTGGGATCTTCTCTTTTACCACCTCAGAAGTGACCCAAAACCCGGGCTTGGGGTGTCCCCAGTGTACGAGGGCCTGGGGGCGGCCGTAGCGACGTGTCACATACAGGAGGGCTTAAGACAACAGAAGTTTGTCGCCTCGCAGTCCCGGAGGTCAGAAGTCTGAAACGGAGGCGTCAGCGGGGTTGGCTCCTCACGGAGCTCTGAGGGGAGCCGTGCCAGGCCGACCCCCGGCTCCTGGCGGCTCCGGCTCCTCTCCACGTCCCCGGGCGGGCTGGCTCTGCTCTCCGCCTCCACCTTCACACAGTTCTCCCTGTGTCTCCTCATGGCGAAGCTCCTTCTCCTTTGTCTTTTGAAGACATCGGTCGTTGGATCATATCGCTCCTAACCCGGGACGGTCTCATCTCGAGGGCCTTAACTTGATTTCTGCAAAGACGCGACTTCCAAATCAGGTCACATTTCCACGTCCCTGGGATTCTCGGACACACGTTAGCACAGCAGGTCAGGGCACGGAGCTGGGCAGACGGCCCACGGTTCCCTGGGATAGCTAAGTGCTGCACAAACACCTTACGGTGACCTGGGCGTCCCACACACGCCAAGTGCTTCCCCCGCTCGCATCACGGCTGTCCGAGGCAGGCAGGCCGGCCGTCCTGGGCCACGCCGTCACGCGGGCCTTTGAGCCTCCCCCGGACCCTGTGTGTCAGAGAGAGTGGAGGGGACAGCCAGCCAGCTCTCCCAGGACCCAGGCCTGGGAACATGTCCATCACTGCCTCCCACGTTCTGTGGGCAGACCTCAGGCCTACAGCCACACTTAACGGCCAGGCAGGCTGGGAGATGTGGTCCGGCGAAGCAGAAAGGAGGGCGAGGGAACAGGGTCTGGGCATCGCCACACCTGTCCCTCCCACGCAGACGTGCTTCCTGCTCTTCCTTCCCCCGGAGCTGCCGGACCCGGGCAACCCTGGGAGGAGCACTGGTCCGTGTCCCAACCACAGAGCAGAAAGCGAAGCGAGGCGAACGACACCTGCCCTGGACTGGCGCTCCGTGCTGGAGGGAGGGGGCGCTGGGCTGGCACACGCTGCTCTGCCCCTGGCCAGATGGCCACAGGCTTGGGCACAGTATCTCTGCGGCTGGGGGCTGCCCCGCCATCAGGCGTCCCCTCCCCGCGCAGCGCCCCCTCCTCCCCGCAGCGCCACCCCACGCCCCCTGGGCCAAGCGCTGGGCACCAGCAGAGGTGTGTCCCGGTAACTCCATTTGTCTCAGCAGCAGGGAGGCCTGAGAAGCTCCTCCAGGCCCGTCCCTCTCCTTTCAGGGCTCTACCCCCTTCTTCTGGGCCCCGCCCCTCCGCTCCTGGCCACGCCCCACCCGTTCGGGCCCCGCCCCTTGGTTTGGAGCAGCTCTGTCTGCCTTCTGTTTCAGTGAATCCCACAGAGGAAACTGAAACCGAATCTGAATGACCAGAGAAGGGAAAAGGGGGGAGACAGGGAGGAGACTGCGAAGAAAACGAGAGAGGCTTACGGAAACTCCCAGGAGGTCCCCTGAGGACCAGGTCTGCAGGACCAGGGCCAGCCCTCCGACTCATCATTCATTCACTCATTCATTCATTCTACTGACGCTAAAACACCGCGCGGGCCACTGTGCTGTATTCAAGTGCACCAGCACACACCACGGACCTGCCCCCCGCCCCCTCCCTTTGACAGCTTGGTGGCAGAAAGGGCGTTCAGAGCCACAGAGGCCAAGGCAGTGTGACGAGGCTGGGGGAGGGGCGAAGCGTGGGGCTCCCGGGCAGCGAGCCCACTAGGCCTGGAGAAGGGTGGTAGCAAGGAGGGTCTTACATCCCGGCAACACCTGCGCACCACGCTGAGGCGTTCGGAACGCCCGGCCCAGCAGCGTTTAAACGGGGTGCAGCCCCTTCCCACACGTGTTTGAGCACCGGCCCGTTTCGGAGGTAGGGAGCGATGCTGGAAGCTGCCCACCCAGTGCTTTCCATTAATGCCAGCTCCAGTCTCCTTGGCAAGTGTGGGCCAGGCCAGGCAGGTGACAAGAGGGCTGGACGAGGACCAGAGAGACCTGGAGAACCCTGGGCCCCTGTCACTGCACAGACGGAAGGGGGTGGGGTCAGTGTGGCTGCTCAGCCGCTAATATGCTTCCCTGTGGATGCTGTGTGTTTGCCAGACATTATAACGGAGGGAGGAAACGAATTAAGAGGGCAGGACGGGGCTGTGTCTGGGAGCAGCCGCCTGGCCCCAGTGGGCTGGGCATCTTGGTGCAGGTAACTTCAGCCCACGCATACTGAGCACCTACAGTTGGTAGGTGGTAATCACTGGAAGGATATAAGGTTGATGAGACCTCAACCTTGCCTTTGGGGAGGTGACAGCTCATCAAGGAGGTGGCCACACACCCCACTCTTCAGAATGTCCTTCTGAAAGGAACTACATCTTAGCCTGAGCTAAGTTGGGGGCAGGGGGCAGGAGAGGCCTGATCCAGGCTTGAAAGGAGCTCCCAGGGGCAGCTGCATAGACAGGGAACATCAGAGTTGGGACTTGGCAGGGGAGCGTGATGTCTCTGGGAGTCCGTGGCGAAAGGACTGGCCAGCAGAAGTTGGATAGCAATGGTGAGAGGGGCGTCGAGCCTGCGGGACAACGCACACAGGCCTAGGAGCGTGAACGTTGTTTGAGAACGTAGAGCAACCAGTGTTTCTTTGACAAAGAAGGGACGGAGCATCGCACGTGGAAGGGTCCTGAGGACGGGAGCGGCATCCTGTCCGTTTTAGCATGAGGAGAAGGTGCTAAGGGGCTTGGGAATCAAAACCTAGATGGCCATCATAGCTCCCCGCTTCCCACTGAAGGGACCCAGCAGTAACCTAACTCCTCGGCCTCAGTCTCCTCACCTGTAAAATGGCTTGATAGTCTTCCTGCCCTCCTCAGGTGGTTGAGAAGATGAGTTATTCTAAGACACCTGTGGTTCAGGGTGTGTGAGCTATTACTTCATTATTACTGAATCACATTCCAGACAATCCCCCGGGGCTGTTTAGGGCACTACCAGGTCCTGAGCCTGGGCCCTTAAAAATGGTGAGGTGCCCGAGGCCTGGGAATGGGTTAAAGGGTGTGGGAAGTGCTGGGGGAACTTGCATCTCTCTGCTGGGAGTGGGTAGCTCCTTGGATTTGGTGCTCGGACACCTGGCTCCCCTTCGCCTAGTCCTGGCTCTGGGCAGGCTGCGGCTAGGTCCGAATCCTTGGGAGAGCCTCCCGCAGTGTGGCGAAGCAGCGCGGCACCCCAGCACCCGAGTGAAGTCTCGGGTCCTGCCTGCTCTGCTCACCCCTCCCCCTGCATCTGGGCAGTGCTTGTGCTCTTTAGGAAAGCCCCAGTCCAGCCTGCCCCTGCCCCAGGAAAGGAATTTCCCTTCTTTGTAACTAGAAAGAACCCGGGGTGTAGAGGGGACCACAGTTTTTGGCTCCCTGAAGCGGCTTGTGGGGTATTGATTTAAGTGTTAATTAAGAAACAAAAGAGTCTGAAAGAACCTCTGACGCCCCCCGTTTCCTGCCAAAGAGGTTCAGACAGAAAAACCTGCTCAGGAAGGATCTCTGAGGCTGCTGACTTAGCTGGACGGCCTGCTCTGAATTCAGTGTGGTGACAGGAGAGCTTCCGCAGGGGCCTGTCTGCTGCGAACCCCACGTCCCACCGTCCCTCTGTTCCTGGGTCTCCAGGGAGGAACGCCCCTGCCCCCGGTTCTCTCTTCTCCAGTGACCCTGAATGGCCCATGCTCACTTCTCAGTGAGAATGTAAGGCCTTGCCCGGCCCTCCCCTCTTTCCTCCTTTGTCCAAAATGTCACATGTACCAATGTCACCTCACTGCCTGGACTGTCCATGCTCCTGTGCAATTTCCCGGCCCGTGTTCTGGAATTTGGTTTTCTCCTGTGACTCCATCTCTGGTACTTTGATTATTAGTTCAGTGAGAAGAATTTTAGAAGGTGGAAGGAAACATTAATTTTTTTATTCCCTACGGAGAAGCATATTATTTATTTTTTTAGCCTTCTGTACTCCACAGGTGAATGGTCCAACAAAGATTTCATTTCTTACTGGGCTGGCGCATGATCTTCCATCAGCCCACCCTGTCCAGGATTGCCCAGCCCCCAGCGTTGGACCCGCAGAGTAAGCAGACCTCCAGAGGGGGTTGGGGGCTGTGCTGTGGGACTGTCCCCCACTCTCGTGAGAAAGGCCATGTTGAATTTGGTCGCATTCGGGCTTTTCCTGACCCCGTCTTGGAACTTGGCCAGCTTTGGGGCTTTTGAGTGGGGTGAGGGCAACTCTTCCTTATCACAGGGATCTTTGGGGAGAGGGTTGTGGGCAGGCACTCTGAGCTGAGCTGAGCTTAGGAGAATGTAGACATCGTGCGCCCTGCCAAAGAGAAGTGCTACCCAGGCTCAGAGACCCCACAGGGAAGGCCTCTCTTGGTTCCACGTGATCTCTACGCCCCACCTTCCACTCATTTCCACCCCCAGAAAAGTCATAGGAGCCAGGGAGGCTTGTGATAGACAAGGAGAACGGGGAGAGGAGGCGGATGTGGGTCCGCATGCGCATGCGAGGAGGAGATGGGGAGCTGAATTAGCATAAGAATGCTGGAGAATCCTTGCTGGTGCTCGAATGACCGCGGGGAACTTCCAGCAAGCCTTTCAGACCCCTGGTGGTTGACTTGCATCTGTTCCGGGGACCAGGCTTAAGCGCCCCCGAGCTCCCCGCGAGGTTCAGCTTTGGAAGGAGGACTCCAGACTTCGGGAACCGCGGTGCTCAGCCGCGAACCACCAACCGCTGGGCCGCGCCGCGGGCGGTTTTGGACTCAGCGCCCAGAGTAGGGTCAGAGCCTCTGCCTTCCCGGAAGCCCCGTGGGCGGGGGTGGCCCGGGAGGGGCGCGCCCTCGGGGCGCCTCGGGCACGCCGCAGCTCTGCCGGGGGGCCCCGGAGCTCGGGCGGCGAATTCGGTTTCGTTTTGCGCCCCCTGGGCCCGGCCCACCTGTCTCCTAAGAGTTTCGTTTTCTGGCGGCCGCAGGCGGAAGGCGGCGCGGGGCAGGCGCGGCATAAACCCGGGGCGGGGTGCGCGGTGCTGAGTGCTGCACGCGTCGCTCCGGGGACAGGTGAGTGTCGCGCACCGCGTCGCGCGCCATCTGGCCGGGAGAGGTTCGGGCGGGGCTGTCTGGGCAGCTGGCTGCGGAGACGGTGGCTCGGGTGTGGGCATTTCGGGGACTAGTGAAAGTAAATAACAATAATAACAATAACAATAATGACGATTTTGTGGCTGGGCGCAGAGCCCGCTTGATTCTCCTGCGGACCCACAGGCTGCGGAGCCTCCCACCCCCACCCCGGGGTGACCCACCGTCTTCACTGCTTGAGGAGACGGGAAGGAGTTGGGGATGGGAGCCCAGGGGGTCTCCGAGGGGCTGGGTAAGGGGGTAACGCTGGGAACGTTTCTCGTCCCTGCTGCTGGGTTCTCAAGCCCGCCCCAAACCCCCAAACGCTGACCTTCGCCTTACGTCAGTTTACATGTCCTAACGGACCGGTCAGCCCGGGGGATTCCTTGGAGGACAGACGGTCTTCACCGATCGTGCGGAATACGGGGCGGTTGGAACCCAGAGAGAGTCCCTGTGAGGAAGCCCTGGGGCCCCGGGTGGGCGGCGCCTGCCGGTGGGGGAGACCAGGCACGCACACGAGAGCCCTGCGCAGCGTACCCCACAGCAGCGCACAGGGCAGTGCCCGCGACTCCCCCGTAGCTTGTGCAGCGGGGTGCCACCGATGGGGCTGGCTCAGCCTCCTGGGTCCCTAGTCGTTTGCGGGATGGGGGCGGGGGGGGGACAGAACAGTCCTTGGGGGCTGACGGCAGGAAGTCAGTAGCCGCTGAGACCGGAGCTGTGCACCTGGGATTCTCAGAACACGTCGTCGAATTCATAGGCGAGTTTTGCTGGAAACAGGATCAAGTCGTCAGTCCCAAAGGGCGCTTGAAATGTTGGCCTTGTCACCTTTGTACTTTGGAGTACGAGTGCTGGCCAGGAAGTTCCCCCACCCCTCCTGAGGTGACAGTGCCCCCATTCTTCCTGGCTTCCCTCCCCCCACCTCCCAAGGGTGAGCTCAGCCAGGCTGGTAGAGAGCCTCGGGGCTGAAGTGCGGATGCGCTCCCTCTGAGTCCCGAAACATTGAAATGTCCGGGCTTTTGGAAAGCAAGACGCTTGCAAGAGAAACGTAAATGTCAGTCCCACGAGCTGATTTTAAAAATTATGTTGTGTGGGGGCTAGAAAAACATACGTTTCCTCCCACCCTCTAGGTTGTTCTAGCGGGGCTAATCATCAAATTAACAGACGGATTAACAGGAGAAAATCAAATGTTTAGTACCGGTGCATGGGTAACTCACATAAACGTGCGAATCCCGGCCAGCAAGGCGGCTTTGGGAATGTACGACCCTTTGGAAAAAGGGGAAAGGGGAGGGGGGTCGGGAGTTAGGGAATAAATGTCCAGATTGCCAAGTTCCAAATAGTGCTCTTCCAACACGTCCTTTCAGAATGGCCGTTCTCCCACTTCACAGAGAGAGGAAAGCATCCCTGTCCTCCTTTTGCTTTTTTAAACCTTGCCCTTCCAAGTGTGTCTTGAGAGAGACTATGAAACTCTCAGAGGTCTCCCAAAGAGAAGCACAGCATCAGAAAAAGTTAATTCAGGCAGAAAATTTACAGCAAGACTCTCTGCCTTATCCAAATCTGTCTTAAAAAGAAAATATTCAACATGGACAAGAAGGATTCTGGGAGGTAGGAATGGGCTGCGAAGCAGGAGGTGCCCTGTGAGCCCCCCCCCCCCCGCAGCGTGGTCAGCAGGGGACAGAGATGGCTGAGCGCGATGGGTGATTCCCCGTGGTTCTGGTCTAATTTGCATGTTTCCCTTCCTTTCAAGGACCTGTAAGAACCGCTCTGCTTTGCTGTCCAACGTGTCAGCGTCACACCGTCAAGTAAAAAGAAGGTGCATTAGAGGTAAATAGGTGCCTTACATTTTGTGTAGCGTTGATTTTAAATCCTAGGTGAAACGTTGTTACTTACTCTTATCCGACATTATTAGACATGTCAAATTTAATATTTAGAGACTTGGGGTCCCAGAAACCATTTTTAATGAATTTGAAATAACGCATACATATTTTTGGATGCAGACAAGTATGCTAAAGTGGTCAATTAAATACTTTCAAACATAAAGTGAATGACATTTAGAGAAAGTACATAGGGGAAATGGAATGAAAATAGGAGATTGAGGATCAAAGGAACCGAGTAAACGACTTCGTGTTCATATATTTTTTTAAACTATAGGTTTGGATATTAAACTGCCATAATTTTTAGATTCCCTTGACTGCATTGCTAAACGGCCTCTAATAATTTTATTTTTAAATATAATTTTTTAAAAAATGCATCAGATATTTTCATTTTTCGCTGCAAAATATGATGGAGAAATTTTTGATGTCGCACCTGAAATTGTGACAGGAAATACCTAGTTCGAACGATGCGCTGGGTTCTGGAAGCATGCGCATTTGTGAGGACTGCCGAGCGGGGATCCAGCCTCTGTCTGCATTCGAGATTTGCTCCCTGGGGTCCTCCTGTCATTTCCTTTTCAGTCAGTCAAGAGTGGTGGGTTTGTCCACGATTGGACGTACCCGGTTCCAAGCTGTGTTGATCCTGGTCTGCGTGGTTTTCAGCTGAACTGAGAAGGGAGGAAGATGGGTCTTTCTCAAGTGAAAGTCGAAAGTCATGACGCGGCCTCTGCCCCAGTCGTCAGTTAGCAAATGCTGAGGTGCCTGAGAAGAATCTGGAAAAAGTAAGTTGTCGCCTGAGAATCAGTATCCATGTGTATGTGAGCGGTGTCCATTTGACAGCCTGCTCTCTCACCCTGCCTGGGGCACGGTGGCGCAGCGGGGCCTGCGGCCTGAGTCCTTCTTTCAGGCGGATGGAGACGGTCTGCCTTAGCCGATGCTGCTTGGTGTGCAACTTTGGCCTGGCAAACCAAGCGAGGTGCTGATCGGCTCCCGTAGGTACTGCCTGGGCCCTTGGCCCGCGGAGCCCTGTTACTGCATGCCCAGGTCACGGTTCACTCCCTGAGACGTTGTCGTGACAACATCTCCCCTCACAGGGCAGCCCCGTGGTCGTCCTCTGTCCCAGAATCAAGACATATTTTTGGTGGGAACCAAACTTGGCTTCTAGAACCAGTACAACCTGAATTCGATCGCAAAGCTGACACTTTCAGCTGGGTGATCTTCGGTGGTGGCTCCTCCGTTTATAAGCCTGGTGTCCCACCCCTGGAGTGGGAATAATCATAGCATTTACCTCGCGTAGCTGTCGAGAGGAGTGAGTGCAGGTAGGTGGTCTGGGCCCTTAGTTCATCGCGGTTACAGGTATTACAGCCATAGACCATCAGTGTCTTTCAAGCGGACCCCCTTCTCATGATCAATGTTAAACAATGTTTTAAACAATATTAAAAACCATGTTGAGGGACAAAGACGCGTAAGAAGGCCCACCCACTTTCCACCACCCAAGCGTAACCATCTCTGGACTGGCTGTAGCTGGCAGGGTGTGGGGCAGGTTGTAGGGTAAGGTGCGGGGACTCACGCACTCACACATTCCCACTGGGCATTAGCTTGGCCCTTTCCATACAGGGCGAACAGGGTGTGTCTTACGATCCAGCAATTTTACCTCTAGATGTAGACCTTGGTTCTCAGTGTGGTCCCCAGACCAGCAGCATCTGCATCACCTGGGATGCTGAGATGCAAACGATGTTTGAGATGCAAATGATCTGTCCCCGCTCGCTCCTCCCCCGTACCAAGTTAGCTAGAAGCTCCAGGAGCAGGGCCCAACATCTGTGTTTTCACAAGCGCTCAAGGTACTTTTACTTCCTGCTGAAGTTTGAGAACAGCCATGCAAACTTTTGCACGACTGCCCGGGGCCATGCTCATAGCAGCATGGTCTGTAACAGCAAACCCCGAAACCAACACATGTGCCCAAGAGTGGCGAATGACGTACATGGATTGTGGCGAGCTCATGCAGCAGAATTCCGCACAGTGGGGAGAATGAATGAACTAGGTAGGGTCCAGGCATCCAGCGGCTGAGTCTAAAGGGGCGGGGTGCACCCACGAATCCAGTCATAGGAGAAATGTGCAGTATGGTCCCATCTATATCAATTTCTGAAACAAGCAGCAATAAGCAATGTATTTTTCAGGGGAAGATGGACAAGTGGTAAAACTATGAAGAGCAAAAATGGGGTCGTCACAAGCCTCAGGAGGGAGGGGCCCTCGGGGTGCAGGAGCGGCAGGAGGAAGGTGGCTGGGGAGGGGTGTACGGAGCGTGTTGGGAACGAGGAGTGCGTGTTTTCATAACCAGGGCAGTTGCTCCATGCATATTTGCTCATTGTTATTTATCTTTTCTACACTCGCGTGACTGGATGGTATAAAGAAATGAAAACAAAAAGAACGTGTAAGGAGGGCGGAGACCGAGGCCACTCGCATCTGCAGGAAGGCACAGCCAGGCGTCCGGCCCTGCCACCGGGGGCTTTCCCGGGGGGCGGGGGGTGGGGGTGTGCGCCACGCCTTTCTTCAGTGTTGAAGAAAATTGCCTCAGACACTTGTTGAAAAACAGCAAGGTGGACTCTGTGTGGTGCGTTTAATAAGACCCATGGAGCGAATGAGATTAATTATGAGCCTTCAATTGCCGCTGTCGACTGACCCTCCCCACTAGAGAGTCAGCCCCCAGCCCCCAGAGGAGGCAGCTTATAAAGCCCGAAACTATGTCCGGTTGCCTTGATCAAGCAAGCCAGCCGATTACAAAAGCAAAAGTTAGCTGTTAGTGTCAGCACAAAGAAATGTGGCTTCTGGTGGACAGCTCTATTAACTGTACTACAGCGGCAGTATTGTTTTATTTGGGGGGGGGTGGACGGGGAGCCTTGGAGCTATTTTCTCCTAGGCAGCTGGCGCCTGGAGATATCACTCTCTGCCCTGTCCTTGGGGCTGACTCACTGACGAATTTATACCAATAACCACAACAACATATTTTTTAAAGTAGTCACGGCCGGAATAAAGAGGGGAGATGTGAACAAGGAAGATGTTGCTGAAATGCATTTTTTACACTGTTCCAACTTGATTCAAGACTATGGCGATAGGGGAGAGAGAGGTAGCATTAACCATCCAGGCCAGCTGGGGTTTGTCGTCGGCGGGCAGGGTGAGAGAGAGGAGGAGAGTTACGAAGAGGGACTTGGTTAGAATCAAGGGGGTGGGGGAGGAACCTGATTAGCTATCGAAGGCGAACAGATTTGGGATGAACTGGCTTAGTCATGGGCCAGGCCAAGGAGGGGACTCAGAAGAGCCCCACTGAAGTCGGGTCAAGGGCGTCCTGGCCAGAGTGTCCCCCGTTCTCTGCTGAAATTTGTCAGTGCGCCCCGTATATGAAGTTTGGTGCTCATGTACTCTGTAAGGCAGTGGTTCTTAACCCCGCCCAAGGCAGTTTTGCCTCTTGGAACATGTGGCAGTGTGTGGGTGTGAGACACTTTGGTTGTCGCAACTCAGGGAGAATAGTGAACAGAGGCTAGAGATTCTGCGGAACCTCCTGTGATACACAAAACAGCCTGTCGCAAAGAAGGCTCGTCTGGCCCCCCAAATAAACAGCTCTCCTCCGTAACAGAAGGGAACCGTTCTAGCAAATTTCTATATATTCCGAAGCATACACAAAAGTAGGAATTAAAAAGGAAAATGTAAAAGATAAACAAAATGCTTTTCCCACATATCCTTTTACCTCAGTCCGCTTGTTTGTTTTCTTACTGTCAAGGTTTGAGAGTTCTTGATTTATCCTGGGCACAAGTCGTTTGGCAGATATGTTCTGCAGACACTTCTCCCAGATTGTGGCTTGTCTTTTTCTTCTCTTAACAGCTCCTTTTAAACATCAGACGTTTTCCATTTTGATAAAGTCCAACTTATCAGTAGTGTCTTTTACGGATTGTGCTTTTGGGGCCATAGATCTAAGAAATTATAGCCTCATCCAGAGTCACAAAGATTTTCTCTGGTGTTTTCTTCTAGAAGTTCTAAAGTTTTCAGTTTTGCATTGAGGTCTTAGATTCATTGTGAATTACTTTTGGTATATGGCATAACGTGTAGATGTAAAGTCTTGGTGTGTGTGTGGGTGTGTGTGTGTGTGTGTGGGTGTGTGTGTGTGGTGTGGGTGTGGGAGTGTGGGTGTGTGTGTGGTGTGTGTGTGTGTGTGTGTGGGTGTGGGAGTGTGGGTGTGTGGGTGTGTGGGTGGGTGTGGGTGGGTGTGGGTGTGTGTGGATGTGGGTGTGTGTGTGTGGGTGTGTGGGTGTGGGTGTGTGGTTGTGGGTGTGTGGGTGTGGGGTGTGTGTGGTGTGGGGTGTGGGTGGGTGTGTGTGTGGTGTGTGTGTGGGTGTGTGTGTGGGTGTGTGGTGTGTGTGGGTGTGTGGGTGTGTGTGGTGTGTGTGGGTGTGTGTGGATGTGGGTGTGTGGGTGTGTGTGGGTGTGTGGGTGTGTGGGGGTGTGTGTGGGGGTGGGTGTGTGTGGGGGTGTGGGTGTGTGTGTGGTGTGTGTGGGTGTGTGGGTGGGTGTGGGTGGGTGTGGGTGTGTGTGGATGTGGGTGTGCGGATGTGGGTGTGTGTGGGTGTGTGGGTGTGTGGGTGTGTGTGGGTGTGTGGGTGTGTGTGGGTGTGTGTGGGTGTCTGTGTGGGTGTGTGGGTGTGTGTGGGTGTGTGTGTGGTGTGTGTGTGGGTGTGTGGGTGTGGGTGCGTGTGGGGTGGGTGTGTGGGTGGGTGTGGGTGTGGTGGTGTGGGTGGGTGTGGGTGTGAGTGTGTGTGGGCGTGGGGTGTGTGGGCGTGGGGGTGTGTGGGGGTGTGGGTGTGTGTGGGTGTGTGTGTGGTGTGTGTGTGGGTGTGTGGGTGTGGTGCGTGTGGGCGTGGGTGTGGGTGTGTGTGGGTGTGTGGGTGTGTGGGGGTGTGGGTGTGTGCGTGTGTGTGTGGGTGTGTGTGGGTGTGTGTGGGGTGTGTGGGTGTGGGTGTGTGGGTGTGGGTGTGTGTGTTTGCGTGTACATGTGTTCGATAATCCCAGTTCCATTTGTTGAACATTTTATCTTTTTCCCACTGTATTGTCCTTGCACTTTTGTGAAAAAACGGTCGTTCACATATGTGTAGGTTTATTCTGGACTGTGTATTCTGACCCCCTGATTTCTTTCCCAGTTTTTACACCAGTGTCACATCGTTTGGTGAGTCAGTGTGGCCTCACGGTAGTGGTTGAAATATGGTCATGTTAGCCCTCCACCTTCTCCTTCAAAGTCATTTTGACTAATAGGAGTATTTAGGACATTTATATTTATTGCGATTTGTGTTCTATTTACCCTGTCTGTTCTCTATTGTCTCTTTCCCCTTTTTCTGTTTTCTTTTAAGTTAATCAAGCCTCACTAGTAGTAGTAGTAGTAGTAGTAGTAGTAGTATCATTCCATTTTATTCTCTCATTCGGGCTTAGTATAAGTACATTTTGTCTTAGGGTTTCCATTGTATGTTATTAACCTGTCCATTCTGCCTTCCCGTGATGTGACACCACCTCAGGTTCGATAGGAAAAGCATTAAGAATCTTTTGTGTCTCCCCTCCCAGCCTGCACGGTTGTTTTGGTCATGAATTTCAGCTTCACCTTATAAACCCCATAGTGCATTGTTATTTCTCTTCAAAAGGTTAAATATCTTTTCAAGATACTTAAGTAATTTTAAAAAGGACAGTAGTTACCATTTCTGGTGGAGAGGCCTTTGTGTAAATTAAGGGCCATTTTCCCTCTGCTAGAGGACCCTGACGTCCCCTGCCTGCTGGCGGTGACTTTCCGCTCTTGGTATATCTGAAAAACCTTTATTTCACTTTTACGTGTAAAAGACACTTCCGGTTCTTTACACATAGTCTCCGCTGTCCTCTTACGTACGGTTTCCGGTGAGACGCCTGCCGAAGTGTTGTCTTTGTCCTCTGTACGTAGCACGTCCTTCTCTGTGTCCTTACACACCTTCTCCTCACTGGCTGTGCGTGGTTCGACTGTCACATGCCTCGATGTAGTTTACTTTATGTTCCCTGCGCTTGGCTTCATGGAGCTTCTCGAACCTTTGGGTTAAGAGTTTTCCTGAAGTTCGGGAACATTTTATCAATTATTTCTTCAACTGCGCGTTTTCTGTTTCTCTGCCACTTCTTTCGGGAGCTCCCAACTGTTGCAGAAATGTTGCAAAAATCAGACCCGGGGAGAAACCAAGCGCCCCTGGGAGAGTCGGAGAACTCAGGTGGTCCCAGAGGAGCCGCGCTCTGAGGACCTGGGCCCCGAGCTCAGATGCAGCTTTGCTTACATCGAGCTGAGCCGGCATGAGCCGGCGGGTGAATTTGTCCTCAGAGGGTTACAGAGCTCAGGCGTTGCTCTGGGCTGTAGGCAGTTACATGTGTTGTTTAGACAGAACAAGCAGAAGGGAGGATGAGTCTCTAGTTGATTTCCCGGGCGCCCTGCCCTAGGCCTATGCGGCCAGCATCTCTACAGAGGCAGAACAAAGAGCTGGTTCTGTGCTTGGTCTTTTGAGTGAAAAGCCTCTGCACGACAACCTGGATGAGACCCGTGGACACTGTCCCTTTGGGATGGAACGTGACCTAGAGGCCATGACGACCTGTCCGATTCCGCTTTGTCCAGGGGGACGAGAGCAACCTGTGCGGCTACTACGAGGAGAAGGTCCGGCCCTGCATCGACCTCATCGACTCTCTGCGGGCCCTGGGCGTGGAGCAGGACCTGGCCCTGCCCGCCATCGCGGTCATCGGGGACCAGAGCTCGGGCAAGAGCTCCGTGCTGGAGGCCCTGTCGGGCGTCGCCCTCCCCAGAGGCAGCGGTAAGCGCCTGCGCCCTGTGCTATGGGCTCGGCCGCCGTGGCGAAAGGCCGCAGACCAGGGGCTTAAGCCGCAGAACGTTGTTTCTCTCGGATCTGGAGGCCGGAAGCCAGCAGGGCCGTGCTTTCCCGAGGCCTCTCCTCTTGTGCGGATGGCCGCCCTCTCGTTGTGTCCTCACACGGCCTTGTCTGGTGTCCTCTTCTCTTCATAAGGACACCAGCCATGTTGGTTAGGGCCCACCCTGTGACCTCGTTGAATCTTAGTTCCCTCTTTTAAAGGCCCTACCTCCAAATGCAGTCACTCTGGGGGCCAGGACTCCAACACATACGTTTTGAGGGGGACACAATTCAGTCCTTAACACCCTCTCATCAGACACTTCTGTGTGGGTCGTGTGTATCCTGCAGTCGTGGAAGGTCTAGAGTCAATGCATTTGGGTCTCTAGCTCAGCATGCGGGCTTCTTGTCTGAGCCCCCTCCCGAGAGCTGAGGCGGTGAAGATTGGCGCTCTGGTCGGTGGTACCGTGTGAGCTACGAGGCCAAGGATATCAGTGAGGGCTCACAGGAAGTGGACGGACCTGGAGGGGCCTTGAGATGTGTGGTGGAGGTGGAAGACGGGGGACTGGGCAGGAGCTTACAGCAAGGTGGCCTGGCGGGAGCCGTGTGCCTTCCGGGGGCGGGGGCTGTGCATGGGGGGGAGTGGAGGATGTTTGCACACGTTTGGGCTTTTCTCATTGCTGTTACCTCCTGAGCGGATGGCAGAACAGTGGCATGAAGTGAGAAGCTTAGAATGGTGGCTTTGAAACATTAGGGAGCCCCAAATCAGCTCAGATGTGTGTCCAACACGCACGAGAGCGTCCGCGGGCGAGGCGGGAACTCCTGCAGTGTGCGTGGTCTCCCGGACTGGATCGAGTTTGGAGAACCATTGCTCTAAGGCCACCATCGGGGACTTGTAAGAGCAGAGTGGAGAACTGACGTGGACATGGCTTCCTAGGTATCGTCACAAGGTGTCCTCTGGTGCTGAAGCTGAGAAAAGTGAGGGCCGGAGATGAATGGAAAGGCAAAGTCAGTTACCAGGACGAGGAGATTGAGATTTCAGATCCTTTGGAGGTGGAAAAGGAAATCCGTAAAGGTAAACACCCACGTCCATTGTCTTCACCCATGTGAAGGTCTGATGACTGTGTGAAGTGGGCGGGGTCACCTGTCACTGTTTCCTCTTCCTCTTGTCTGGGCTTGTCCCCTGAGAACCAGCCCCTCCCCTTGCTCCATGCCCCATCCCTCCATCCTTCATTACTCCCCCCCCCCCACTCTTTTCTCACTGAGACCAGCGCTTTCGGACAGAATCTGACCTCGGTAATTTACTGCTTAGTATATAAGTATCTGGGAATGATGCAAATTTTGAAATTGAGAGCTTGTCTCCAAATATCGAGCAGCCGTTTCTTATCCAAGGGCGTCCTCATCCTGACGGAAGAGCAGTTGCAGGGGTCGGGGTGTGCTTCGCCTCCAGAAGCAGAAGGGACGTGTTCACACGATCCTCGCTTAGGCCAATTCATGGCCGGCCTCACTAAATGCACATCACGAGATCATTTGATCGATTCGAATCAGCCAAAGGGAAAAATGACGTCTGAAGTAAATAAAGACAAAGGAGTGACAGTGGCTACTGAGTGTGACTGAGATGAATAAATAACTTTTCGTCGTTGACTTTAATTTCTTCCCAGCATGCCACATAATAAAGTTTGGATCTATCCCGAGGTCCCAAAGGGGCTGGTCGGTTTCACTTTCAGAGGATTTGCCATAATGAGACACTTTTACCCAAAGTGCTAATTGGTTTCTCTTTTGTGCTCTCTTCTGTAGCCCAGGATGCCATTGCGGGGGCAGGAGTGGGCATCAGCCACGAGCTGATCAACCTGGAGGTCAGCTCCCCTCACGTCCCAGACCTGACCCTCATCGACCTCCCCGGCATCACCAGGGTGGCCGTGGGCAACCAGCCGGCTGACATCGGGCGTCAGGTGCAACTTCGGCTCCCTCCTGCCCGGGGTCCGGGGGGCTGGGTGGGACGTGAGGGCTGCATTAGGGCGCGAGTGGATCCAGGGCTGAGTTGGAAGGGTGGACGCTAAGAGGCACGAGCGGGAAACGTGGAGAGCACGGTGGTCGCCGTCTCCCCCGAGGCCGCCAGAGACGCCTCCGGAGAGAGGGAGGCAGCAGGCACAGCCAGAAATACGTTTTCTGCGTTTCGCGTTTTATATGGTGACTCATTTTTGGTTCTTCTGACACTTTGTCTCGGGAAGTGTATTAGGAACAGGTGTTATGTGGCGAGAGAGAGCTCAGAGCATGAGAAACGACATAATGATACTTTCATCCCAGCGACTCACCCGACGGGTTACACGTTCAGAGATGAGTCAAGCTGTTCTCGTGATCTTGTTTGTCATTGTGACCATCGAATCGAAGGTTTTAGGAAATAGTGAGTCAGAGAAAACCTCATGGTTTCCCTGACCACAGGGCTGTTTTCTTATGGAGAACGTGGCTGCTCAGGACTCTGTCCCGGAACGCGCCACCAGGCAGACTTGTGCCGGCTGACCTCTGCGGGGACGGCCCCCAGGACTCTGAACCTGAGCACGTGCAAGGTCACGACCTTTCACCGCTCACGCCCGCTCGGTTTGTTTACAGATCAAGACGCTCATCAGGAAGTACATCCAACAGGAGGAGACGATCAACCTGGTGGTGGTGCCCAGCAACGTGGACATCTCCACCACGGAGGCCCTGAGCATGGCTCAGGAGGTGGACCCCGACGGAGACAGGACCATAGGCAAGAAGGGGGGACCCTGAACACGGCAGGTGGTTGCACAGTGTCTTGAATCCAAATGGCTGTTTCTTGGCACACGCACGGGGCGAGGGGCGGGCACCCAGCAAAGGAGAACGGATAAGGTGCCAGGATGGGGCCCCCTGAGTGCCGATGCTGTGGGCCACGCTGACTCTTGTTGGCCGCAGGTTGGCCCGTAACCTTTGTCTACCTGCTTATGAAAGGCATGGCGGGTCCAGGGGGCAGAGCAAAACCAGAGAAAACAGTGATGCCAGTTAGCGACGCGTTCGAGGTGGGAAGGAAGGAAGGACGTCGTGGCACCTGCCACAACGTGGGTGAACTTTGAAGGCATCACACTAAGTGAAATAGATCCGATGCAAAAAGGCAAACACTCTATGATTTCTCTTATACGAGGTCCCCACAGCAGTGAAATTCACACGCACGGAGTCGGGTGCTGGTGCCAGGGGCCCGGCGCGGGGATGGGGATTCCTCTTTCATGGGGACAGAGTGTCGGTTGGGAAGATGGAAACTTCTGTGCCTTCCCCTTGGGGTTCCACGGGCCCTGCTGTGTGCCCTCAGGCAAGGGCAGGGGCGCGCTGGTGGCCGGGCGTTGTGGAGGGGTGAGCGGGTCCCTGACTTCTCGCTCGGCGAGGCCGTGCGCATTCTCTCAGCGAAAGGCCGTGGTTCGCAGGCATCCTGACCAAGCCCGACCTGGTGGACAAAGGCACCGAACAGAAGGTCGTGGACGTGGTACAGAACCTGGTTTGCCCACTGAAGAAGGGCTACATGATCGTCAAGTGCAGGGGCCAGCAGGACATCCAGGACCAGCTGAGCCTGGCCGAGGCTCTGCGCAAAGAGAAGGCCTTCTTCGAGGACAATCCGTATTACAGGTATGCCGGCTCCGCTTTTCCAAGATCAAAGGCAAACCAGGCCCTCCAACCTGCCCGGGGAAAACTGGTGCAGATATTGGGGTACGCGTGTGATGTGTTTGCTCCCTGAGGGTGACCAGAGAATGTGCCTGGAAGAATAAAAGTTGAGTTCGCACTGATGGCGAAACTTTTTAAAAGATCAACTTAAGGAGGGACCTGCTCTAATCATTGAAATACTATCGTGCCAGAACCAGAATGAAAACTCAGTGCGACAGAATGAGAAACATGTAGAAAACCCAGAAATAGACCCAGATACGTATGTTGGATGTGTGATAAATGTAGCATTTCAAATCCATGGGCTATATCAGTTCGATTCTCAATCAGTGACATGGAGGAAATTATTGAGGAGAAAAAGGAAGGAGAAAAAATGAGGAGAAAAAGTAAAATCGTGCCCTTACTTGACACATCACACCAAATAAATATCAGTTGAAGCTTAAAATTGCATACAGAGAAGAAGCCACGAGCATCCCGAAAGGAAAAGTAGATGGAGCGTTTTTGATCCTGGGATAAAGATCTTTCTCACCTTAGACACAAGTGAAACTGTTTTCAAAAAAGAAAAACGGAGGCATTGGTTGGATTGAGAATGAAGGGCAGGCGCAGGCCGGTGGGGAGGGCGGGGCTGGCTCTCGGCCTGTGCCCAGAGGTGTGCGGGCTCAGTGCTCCGGCACCGCCCGCAGGGCTGAGCACAGGGGCGTCCCCAGGGCGCAGAGTTCCAGCTCGGGGGGAGGCCATCAGAGGTGTGTGCGGTGTTGTGCCGGAGGGCGTTCGCACGGATCTGCCGATAATCGTGTGTTTGGAATTGTGTAACCAGAGCCAGCGCCCACGGTGTTTGCGGCCATCAGAGCGTGGTGCCAATGAGATGCGCTGGGAGCCATGAAGCGCGGCCCGTGCGTGCATGTGTGTGTGTGTGTGTCTGTGTGTGCGTGTGTGTGTGTGTGCTGAGAACGTAGCTTAGATGACCACGGGTTTTGTAAAGACCAGTGCTGTAGTCAGATGGCTGTAGTCAGATGTCGTGAGATGCATTTACCACGTCCGCTGGAAGGACTTGTTCTACTCCATTTTTGAACCGTCCGAAGCTACTAAAACGCAAGATGCAAGTCCGCACGTGGTGGGCACTGGCTCAGAACAGCCCATGCGTCGGAAGTTCCTGCATCTGCCTCGCCGTCCCCAGCAGCGCGAAGCTGACTGGCCTTCCGTGGCTTCCCGGAGATGGACGTGCCGTTGTCTTCTGTTGCAGGGACCTCCTGGACGAAGGGAAGGCCACGATCCCCTGCCTGGCGGAGAGACTGACCACCGAGCTCATCGCGCACATCTGTGTAAGCACACGCCGCCGCCCGCTCTCGGGGGAGAACCCTAAAGGGGAAGCCGCACCGTGGCACACGGGCCCCCTGGGGATGCCGTGAGCAAGCGGGCTCAGGTTCAGGGAGCGGTCTGGCGTGTGGCCCGAAAGCCTCCGCTTCTAGGTGGTGCTTGTCAGGGGACCACACGTCGAGTGGGATGCTGATAGGCTGACTCCGTTAAAACCTTCTGAGCTCTCACTCAGTCTTCCTTCCTCATTGCCAGCCGCTATCATCGCGTCTCGGTGATTGTCGTCATCCTACATTTCATTTCTTAAACTTCGCTGTGGTGCTTTTCCAGTCTCCCTGGACAGTCTCTGCTTTTTCCTATTTTCCATCCTTTTGAAAGGTTTATTTGCACATATTTCTGCTGCGTCTTGCGTTTGATGATTCCTGTGGAGGCTGGTGTCTGGGTCTGACCGGCTGTCATCCACAATGAGTTGAGTTGTGAGTTTCGACTGTGAGCCTGCCTTTCCTGGAACTCGATCTGTGGGTATTTATGGAAGCCTGAGTTTCAATTGTGTTTCTCCAGTGGGGGGACAGGGTCTGCCTCTGCCAGACGCCTGGAAGGGCCCCCTGCTTGAAGCACTTTAGCGTCTCAGCCTGAGGTTTTGCGGGACCCCTCCATGAGTGTGAACTCGGGCAGCGAAACCGTGTGAGGGCTGGCTCGTGGATTCCCCGCCCCCGCACCCACATCGGCACCGGGTCCAGGCACCGTGCACGGCCCCAAATGGGCTGGCGGGCATAGTTGGTGCCTAGCTGACCCTTACGATGAAAGCCGAGCATTGGAGTCTCAGCTTCCTGCAGGAAGAAGGGCTTTGTCTCCTAGATTCCCCGCCAGGGCCAAGACCACTGGGAATTTATCCTTTGCTCCAGCACCGAGCCAGACTCTGAAGCTGGAGTTCAGGTTTTGCCTTCCACAGATGCCCTTGACGCCAAGCCAGCTGCACTTCAGCCTTCACTCACATCCCTGGGGTCTGCTGTCCCTTGGCTTTGGCTTCTGAATGTCACTTTTGTAGCTGACAGCTCGCTATGCATTTGAAGCGGTGCTTGTGGTATTTTAGGCGACCTTTTTTGTGTTTGCTGTGGAAGGGCGAGCCAGCAGATGCAGTCACCGTATTATCAGAACCAGGAGTCCCGGATAACTTTTTAAGATGTCTGAACAACAGCAGACCCATTGTCGAATCTCAGAGTGTTCCTTCCCCAGGACCCACTAGACAAGTGACTTTCTAACCTCCCTGCAGAGTTCACGTAACATGATCACAGAAACTGTTCTTCGCGTTGCTTTTCCCGGGGCTCGGGACCCAGGCGGAGTGGGCTCCTAAGCAGGCTTTGAGGCCGTTTGCACGAGAGGGCTGGAAGTCCTGGGTGGAAGCCGGTGTCCCGTCTCCTGGAAAATCTGTGTAGACGAAGCCGGGAAGTCCCACGGGGTGCAGGGCTTCCCTGCACCTTGCGGAAAGAGGCCCGCACCTCCTTATGCCCTGTTCAAATTTACGTGTGTCGATTGTTTTCTATTTCCTCAGAAATCTCTGCCCCGATTAGAAAACGAAATAAGGAGAAACAGCAGAACATAACAGAGGAGTTACAAAAGTATGGCACAGAGACACCAGAAGACGAAAGTGAAAAAATGTTCTTTCTGATCGATGTGAGTGCTGCCTGAGGGGTCGCGCCGAAGAAACACGTACCAAGTGTGTGCAAGGGGCCATGTGCCTTGTTCACGCCTGTCCCTTTCTGTCCCCTGAGCGCCAGAAAGGGGCCGAGGTCCAGGGAAAGAGGGCAGGGAGGGGCGGGCTGTGGAGGGTGCAGCCAGCGTGCTGAATGGTCACATTCTCATGGGTTCTTGGTCATGTGACTCACCCAAGACCCCAGGGGCCCTAAGGGGGCAGTGGGGTGCTCTGGCGACCGGGCTTCCTGCTTCCCATCGTCCTGGCCCACACTCAGCACACACGCGACCTCCAAACCACCTCGACCCCTGTATTCGAAATTCCTCTGCTTACCCTTGTGTTTCTCTTGACAGAAAATTAATGCATTTAATCAGGATCCTCGCTTTAACACAAGCTGAGGAATTCGTGGGGAAGAACGACACTCGGCTGTTTACCAGAATCCGAAATGAGTTCAACAACTGGAGTAAAATGATTGAAAGAAGCTTCCAGGCGGGTGAGCGTTGGGTGCTGTCCGACCCGGCATTTTGGGCTGAGGCGGCAGACAGGGCAGGCGGGGTCCCCAGCAGGTGAGGGTGGTGGCGTCAGGAGGTGGCTCTGTTCCATGTCACTGGACTCAGGCCGGCGCACTGATCCAAGGACCCCGAGAGAGGCCTCTGGATGCGTCGGCCGTCCTTGGGGCTCGACGGGCCGCGCGACGTGGGTGTCGTGCTTTCTCTGTCATCACGGACACGACCCGACTCCATCTTGTAACCGGCTGGGCCCTGCCGGCCTGAGACGCAGCGTAGTGGATTTTATGGTCGCGGCAACGAAAAGGAGCTATGACAGGGCCAGCTGCTCCCTTTGCGTCGTCGAGTCTGCAAGAGTCTGAGCAAAGGAGAAAGTGCGGTCTGAGGTTTTTTTCAATATTTCAAGAATCTTAAAAGGAGCCGAGTATTGAGCAATGACAAAGCGGCAGCGGCTGAGGGAAATGCCATGTGATTTGTTTTTATTCGAGCAACTCGGTGGGGTTCCCCAACTCCTTTCAGCTGCCCAGGGGTTCCAGTGGTCAGTTCTCCTTGCCTTTGAGGAATCTTCCTGACCTTAGACGAGGCGATGGTTTCTGAGATAGCACATCTAAAGCACAAGCAGCAAAGGAAAAAAAATAATACGTTGGACTTCATCAAAACGAAAAATTGTGTGCATCAAAGGACGCTATCAAGAAAGCAGAAAGATACCCCACAGAATGGGGAAATACTTACAAATCATAGATCTGATAAGGGTCTCGTGTCCAGAATATAGGAATAATTCTTATCACTCAACGACAAAAAGACAGTCTGATTTAAAGATGGACAAAGGAGCGGGGAGACACGTCCCCAAACACAGGGCTTTCAGGGGCCAGTAAGCATATCGGAGAAGCTCAATGACCTTAGCTGGCTGAGAAATGCAAATCCAACCCACAAGGAGATCCCATCTCACACCTACTGGGATGGGTGTCGTCAAAAAGACGGATATGAGAAATGCCGACCAGAATCTGGGGACGTCGGAGCCCTGGCCCGCTGCTGGAGGACGCGGAGAAGGACGCGGCTGCTTCGGGAAACATCCCGGCGTTTCCTCAAAGGTGAAACACACAGCGACCCCGTGACCCAGCCATGCCTCTCGCAGGCATACACCCCAGAGAGGGAAAACATATGCTCAGGTGAAATTTCATCTGAGTGTCCTTGGCAGAATCATTCATAACGGCCAAAAAAGCAGAAACAACCCCAATGTCCTCAGCCGATGGATGGGCAAGAACACGGCAGGTGTGTCCGCTCGCTCAGGCTTGCCGTTCACGGAGACACCGCAGAAGCGTGTGCGCGAGTTCCAGGGGCTGAAGGCCCAGCAGTGAGGCGTCAGCAGGGGCCGGGGTCCCGTGAGGACTCTCTTCCTGGCTTGCGGGGGGCCGTCGTCTCCCTGCGTCCCCACGTGCTCGTCCTTCTGCGTGTCTGTTCTGTGTTCCTTTTCCAAGGACAGCAGTCATGCTTGGGCAGGGCCCACCCTAGTGACCCTATTTCTACTTATCCAGCTCTTTAAAGGCCCTGCCTCCAGGGACAGTCACATCGAAGGTGTGAGGGGCGGGGACTTCCATTGTGGATGTTCCAGGGACCCCGTTCAACCCACAACGCCGTACATGGAGTAGCATTCAGCCGTAGAGAGGCGTGAAGTACTGACACGTACTACAACATGGGTGAAGCCTGAGGACATGCCAAGTGAAAAGTGAGACACGGGCCACATGTTGTAGGACCTCGATTGTATGAAAGGTCCGGAACAGGCAAATCCACAGAGACAGAAATAGGGCGGTGCTTTCCAGGAGCTGACGGGAGTGGCGTGGGGAGGGACGCTGGCGGGTGCAGGGTTCCTTGGGGTGATGGGAAGGTCTGGGGATGAGACAATGTGATGGTGGCTCGACTTTGCAAAGATCCGAAACCCCAGAATCGTGCTCAAATAGGGCGAATTCTGTAGTACACGGGTTATATCTCAATTTAAAAAATTCCTATGAAGGAAATATCTCTGGACTAAAGGACGGTACCCAGCCTGCCACCCCCGGGGAGTTCTCCGGAAAGAGAGACCAGAGCCCTCACAGTTTCCCCCGGCCCTCCGAAGGGGTGTTTCTCCGCAGTCCGGTGTGCTGAGCGTAAAAAGGATCCGAAAAGTATACAGAAAAACTCAGCTGTTTTCTTAAGCACCGACACCACGTGACCTCGACCGGGTCTGACCTGCCCAGTTACCCTGCTGTCCCATCCGGTCGACAAATCCTGCCTGCTCGTGCCCCAGCACACAGACAAGCGACGTGGAGCTGACCCCCACTGCGGTCACGGTCACTCCCACTTTTACAAGACCTGCAGGTCGTCATCTGCTGTCAGGGCACCGTGTCTGCGGTAAAGACCAAAGAGGAATCCCAGCATTTCACAGGCGGGTGCCTTTTCCGGACCGTGACACGTTCGCCGCCCTCCGGGGCCACACCAGGCTCTGCATCTGCCGTCTCGAGCGGACAGGGTAACGTTCCCGGAGATCCGTTTCTCTGCCGTCACCCCTGAGAACTGTTTGATCTGCATGTCACACCTGCTGGATTTTCCCTGCCACTCTGCGCTTTCAGGAAATCAGAAAGTGTTTGTCGTGTTTAGAAACACTCGCAGGGTTACTGTTGTAAAATAACGCAGTTCCTCTTCCTGCTGTAGGTTTCGGTGCTATGCAGAAGGAGATCTGGAAGTTTGAAAATCAGTATCGTGGCAGAGAGCTGCCGGGATTTGTGAACTACAAGACATTTGAGAATATCATAAAAGAGCAAATCAAAACGCTGGAAGAGCCCGCCGTGGACATGCTGCACACCGTGACTGGTGAGTGCCGGGGTTTTTTCGGGCATCTTCCTTCCAGGGCAGCAAAAGGGTCGCCCCAAAGCTGGCGCCTGGCTTCAGAGCTCCCCTCCTGGTGGGTTTCCAGCGCCAGCATCCCAGACAGTTCTCTGACTCTCCAGACACCAGCCGATATTCAGTCATTCAACTCAACTCTGACACTACCTGCCCCGGTTGGCGCAAGCCCCACAGCGTGCGGGCTGGGTCCCTCACATTTCCGCTCTGCAGGTGGCGGTTGTGAGCCCGGTGCTTCCTGTCCTTCTGACGCCGTCTCTGAGGCAGAGTTCCCACAGCTCCCTCCTCAGGGACTGCGACTTCCGAGGACAGCGCACGGACTTGGGAACACACTCCGTTTGCCTTTTCTAGCTCGTTGTATAGAACCCACTTACCTTTCCCTGTTTGTTGTAAGGGAGCCTGTCAAGGATGCAAATGAAAGAGATACACACAGGGCAAGGTCTGGGAGGGCCCCAAGTGCGGGTCCCGGGGACTCGGGTGCACCGCCCTCGGCACGTGTTCGTGTTTGCTAACCTTGCAGCGATCCGAACCCTGTCACTTGGGGGGTTCATGGCGGTAGAATCGATGCCTAACTCAGTCTCCATCGTCTTCCTCGTCCCCTCTCTGGCAGGTGGAGAGTGAGAGGCGGTTGTGCTGAAAGTTCCAGGCGTGGTCCTTCTGGTGCCCAGCCCCATCCCAAAGCCACCCAGGGCCACCCAGATCCACTCATTAGAATAAGAGTTGCTCTCATTCCCCAGGAAACTGTGAGGGAGCCAGGGGCTGTGTGTCAGGAACCGGGGACAAAGGCCATATCCACATTCACGACAGGCGCCTCGACCCTGCCCCAGTGCGAGGGTGACTTCAGCCTCGGTCGCTCTCTCTGTCTGACATCTCTGAGCAGCAGTGTCGACGACCGAATAATTCATCAGAAACAAACACACAAACAATCCCGAGACACAACTATACTCAGGAGAATGAATTACATACAACCTTTCATACACATCTTGTCCAAATTACTATGTTCTTTGGCACTATAGTCTACAGATTTGATTGACTGAGTGTGAAGCAAACTATCTTATTTATAGATGCTCCAGCACCTCGTGATGGTTCATATATTAATCATGTGGTCAATAAATATATCTCAATTTACGTTAAAAACAGGAAAAAAGTATTAATTCTACATCACAGGCGTGTCGGGAGCATTCTTCAGGCGGTATCACCTTTGTCGCGTGTACACAGGAAACTCAGCGGCGCACGGAGGCGAATGTGGCATTTCTCGCCCCGGCCGCTCTCTCCTGCACGCGCTTGGCCCCTGGGTCTCTGGGGCGCTGTTGCCTCTCTCCTCTCCGTCCGCTCCGTGGCTGACGCCATTCGCACTCCGGTTCACTGTCTCATTCTGGCAGTGCGTGATAACGATTCGTGGGTCCAAGGACCAGTACGGGTGGGGGTGGCCTCCTAAAGCTCGTTAAAGGATGTGTTTCTACTCAAATTTTAACTTAGGCTTAATAATTGTATGCCAAAACCTGTCAGTGTGTTGTGTTAGGCGGCTCTGCCCTCCACCCACTCCTGGAGAAGCTGCGTACTTCTCGGAGACCGATAGTCACAGAAATAACTCGAAAATATATGTAGATATATAAACCTCTGTTTCAGAAAGATATGGTATGGAGTCCATAAAGATTTTCAGTCATAATTATAGTGTACATCATATTAGGACAAAAAATTCTGTGAGGAAGCCAAATGGATATTTAGGTTTTGAAAATAAAAAGAGAGATTGTAAATTTTCTGATTTAAATAAGAGCTTGTTCATGTGTTTCCTTTCAAATAGATCACGTAGACATTTCGATGACGTTGCTGTATTTGAAAGGATGATGCGATGTTTTACTGTAAAATATCGATATATTTATAACTTAGAAGAAATTACATTCTTTGCAACTATTTATATCATTAGGACGAAACGGTAAATGTCACATAAACATGCCAGGGGACGTTTAGGTTTTAAAATTGTTCTGGAGGATCCTCGAGCGAAAACGCTCACCTTCTCGTTTAGGGAAAAGGGGGGAGGGAGGGGGAGGGAGGAGGGAGGACACTTTTTTCCCTTCCATCTCTTATTTTAGGCAATCCCTCTCTCAGTCGATGAATGATTCTACCAATCCTGGACCTGTTTGTGTTTCTTTCCACAGATATGGTTTGGCAAGCCTTCGCAGACGTTGCCCAGAAAAGTTACAGTGAATTTTTCAACCTCTACAGGGTCTCCAAGGTAAAAGCCATTCGTTATTAAAAAATAATAATAATCCTGACGCGAGGAAGTAGATTTCTTGTGTGGAGACCATGGCACTCGACTGTGTATTTGGAGAAACAAATAGCGAAGCCTACTAGTGAGTCTTGCCAATGGTTTTAGCACCGAAGTCTGGTTAAAAGCAATGGGGGTCGGGCGGGCCGCTGACCCCGCTCTGAGGGCCCCACCCTCGTGACCTAGACCTCCGAAAGGCCGCACCTCCTAAAGCCGGCGCACTGGGGTTGGGCCTGCAGCATACGGATTTCAGGGGGCCACAGAGTCCCCGCGCTGGCACAGACGGGAAGGCCACCTCTACCAGGCACAAGCCGGGGGTCTTAGGGACAGCCACTTACGCTGCCTGGGCCTCCCGCTTCTCACCCACAAAACACGGCTGAGAACAGCCTCCTCAGAAGCTTGTCACAAATGCAGAGAAAGGGTCCAGGACACACCTGGAGGCCTCGGTGCCCCTCACACTCCAGGGGGCCGGGGACCAGTTGATTTCAGTGTGACCGAGCCCCACCCTGGCCTTTTGGTAGCCGGTTTCTCTAAGTCCCAGGAACATAAGGATAGAGAGTTTGACAGTTAAATTCCCCCCTTACGCCCCGTCAGATGAGAAAGAAAGGCAGGAAGCTGAGTCCTCAGGTGCGGACAGAGCCTGTGGGTTCAGGGGTGAAGGGTCTGGGCACACGTGTGGCTCAGGCTCCTCAGAAGGTTCTGAGCATCTGCTGGGGGCGGGAACCCCATCTCAGACAGACCAAGGTGGGGCGCAGAAGCTGCTCCAAAGCAGGGCGCTGTGTTAGTTCGCGTTGGAGAAGCCGCGCACTGTGGACGTTGTGCACGACTCTCCCGGCTTCTCACTTCCTGAGTGGATTCTCACTGTGTCTCTCGTGTGACAGTCCAAAATTGAAGACATTAAAACCGAACAAGAAGAGAAGCCGAGAAGTCCATCCGACTCACTTCCAAATGGAGCAGATGGTGTACTGCCAAGACCAGATGTATCAGAGATCGTTACAGAAAGTCAGGGAGAACGAGAAGTAGAAGAAAAGAAGAATACATCAATACTTCACTTATACATTCTCCAGATAACTCCCCCTAGGTGAACTCCTTCCACACCTGATGGCCTACCGCCAGGTAAGTCTGCGTGCCTCGGAAAGGTGGTTTTCATATCACTTCTTTTTCTTAACTCTTCTTTCTTTCGTCTCTGTGTGGTGGCAAGCCTCTGTAGAAAGAAAGAAGTCACCCTTCAATTGACGAGAAGAGGCTGTGGCTTAGAGCCATGCTTATCTGGTTATGACGGGCTGTGCGGCCCTGGCCGAGTGTCTTGACCTCGCTGAGCCTCAGCTTCTTCCCTGCAAATGGCACTTCCTCGTCGGTGTCTAGTGCGTGTCCAGGGACGGGAGTGTGGGTGGCTCCCTCGGCGCAGTGGCGGCTCTCGGGGCAGGAGCTGCTCAGAGACGCACGCTCTGTTCCCACCCCACACCGCAAATCACGTGAAGGGTGGGAAGGCTACGCAACTCAGGGGAGCACACCTGCGAGCCGTTGGGACGTGTGAAACCTGGACAGGTAAAGCAAATAGAAAACTCCTGGTTTACCAAGTATGTCCTGCACTTCACTGTCCGCATGCTCGTGACAGTGTTTGTTAAACTTGACCTCCTGGGGTCTCGTTGACATGCCGAGGCGGGTTGTGGGTCTGAGTTGGGGCCAAGGTCCTGCGCTACTAACGGGCTCCCAGGGGGATGCCCTGCGGCTGGACGGACACCAGGCTCCGAGCAGCAAGGCCCAGACCAAGGGTCACCTCCGTTTCCCGCCAACACCGGGACGGGCACACGTGTGAGAGGAGCCAGCAAAGGGCAAGACAGAAGGACACCTGTGCACCTTGGCCGCTCCTGCAGCCCCGCTTGCCACCTGTGTGCTCACCTGCCTCGCAGAGCCCGTCAGGGCAGGTCATGCACGCACACGCACAGAGTCCAAAGGGGAGATGGGTGGCAGGGGAAGGTGGGCTCGCACACACACCGCCTGAGCCGTGTGGCCCCCTCCCCGGGCCCAGTCCTCCGGTGTTCCCATATCGCCTGAGGGGCAGCGGCGACGTACATGGACGATATCACATGTTGCACGGAATTTCGTAAGCGTGCTTGGCACCGAGGCTGCGGAGTGCCCGCGCGGCCCGCACCCGGCTGCCTCCACTGCGCCTTGCAGCGTGGCCCCCTCGGCTCGCACGGAGCCACCTTGCCCTTTTCCAGGGTGGCCGAGGGGCTCGCTTTCTGGATGGAGCATATCGAGCCCGTTTCCCTAATCAGGAGGCGTCGTTTGTGCCCAGCGTTTCGCTAACACAGTGGCGTTGCAGGGAGTAGCCTTGTTCGTGAGTCACAGGTCTGGGGGACAAGTTCCTAGAAGTGAGATTCTTGGTCTCTTAAACAGGGTCGTACCGGGAACCGAGAGGGTGTGTGTGCACAAAGACATTTATTTCAAGGAGCTGGCGAAGGGATTGTGGGCGGTGGCCGCTCAAGTGCCACGTCCATAGGAAGACCGCCAGGAAGGGCGGGCCGGGGATTCTTGGGCCGCAGGGGAAGGTGCTGTCCACAGGCAGGGTTTCTTTCTAGTTTGCCTTAAGTCCTTCGACTGATTGGGTGAGGCCCACCCGCGTCGTCAGGGATAACCTCTTTCGCTTGGTCACCCGATCGAAGGTGTTCACCACCTCTGCAGAATACCTCGCAGCAGCCGTGCGATCGGTGTTTGGTTGAATAACTGGGTACTATCACCTGGCCACACCGACACATGGAAGTGACCGGCACACCGGGGCAAGGAGGGCGCTTGTTTTATATCGATCCTTTGACTGTGTCACATCAGCCATGGAAAGCCTGCTTCTTCCCATGCGTGCCAGCGCAGTGTGCACTGAAGTTGTTGGTTTCTTGGCAGTCGGGTAGGTGAAAATGGGACCTCACTGTAGTCTCAATTTGCGTTTCTCTCGCCGTGACGAGGTAGGCATGCTGTCACAGCGTGGGGACTATTTCTGTTTCCGGTTCAGGAAACTGTCCGTCCGGTCGGAGCCCTTTCTAGGCTGCGGAGTTTGCCCCTGGAGGTCTGTGACGCAGATCTATCTGCTCGGAAGTTTGTCGTCTGCCTCGCGGCCCTGTGCATGGTGCTTTGAGACGCCGCCGAATATTTCTAGATTTGTGGGTTCGGTTTACAAGTCGTTTCTTTGGGGGCTTCTGTGCTTTTTGACATACTTTGAATGGACTTTGTCTGTGTGATATGTATAAGCCAAGTCTACAGTATTCTCTTCAAGTCACTTATTTTGACTTTTACGCTTTAAAACCTTCGGTGTCTTCGGAGCTACTTGATGTCAAGAACGAGGCTCCGGGTGGCTAACAGCTGTCCTGGTACCATCACCGAAGACTCCTTCTTGTCCCTACTGGTGTACGACACCCCCGTGTCCCCCGTCTCTTCCCCAATGTATTCTGCTCTTCACCCAGATCCTGAATTCTGATCTACCGGTTGGCTCCTCGTATCCCAGCATCAGTATGACGACATTAGTTGATCTTTGGGCAGCGTTTAGGTATCCAGTTAGTTATCCCCTTGTGCCCCTGCTTCCTCTTTTTATATCGTGGTAAAAGAGACATCCTGACATTTACCATTCCACCCATCTTTAAGTGTGCGGGTCGGTGGCGTGAGGGGCATTCACATGCTCGGTCAGCCATCGCCACCGCGCGTGTCCTCAAACAGAAACTCCGCGCCCACCAAACACTCGTCGCCCGCCCTCCTCCCTGCCCGCCCCTGCCCACTTCCTGCCTCCGTGGACCCCCCGGTTCTGCGTGGCTCGTTCAGTGACTCCAGATGGTATTTGTCCTTTTGAGGCTGGCATACTTGACGTCACGTGATAGTCTCCAGGTTCGTCCCCGCTGTAGCACGTGCCACAACTTCCTTTTTGCTTCAAGGAGAGCGATAATCACGGCATCGAGGGCGCCCACTTTCTTTATCCACCTTTCCGCCCACGGACGCCGTTCGTCGGTCCCCCGCGGGCCACTGTGAGGACGCCGCTGCGGACGGGGGCGCCCAGTCCCTCCCTCCCGTGCAGACGTCTTCTGCCTGTTCTTGTGTGCTCCAGTTTCGATATAGAGTTTAGACTCGGCGTACCCAGTTCCTTCTGAAAAAAGAGAAGTGTTCGGGTTGTCACTGGGGCCGCGTTCACTCTGGAGGTCTGCAGGGGGAGAGCTGGCGTCTTCGTGACAGCACAGCTCCCTGCCCGAGACCGCCACGGGCCTTTCCCTCTCTCAGGGCAGCTCTGGGGCCTCGAGCGTTTTCAAGTTCCCGTCACGTAGGTCGGACCCTTTCTGCGGTCGCCTCCCTCGGGTGTCCTCACCTTGGTCCCTCTTGTACGTGGGTCTTTCATGCCATTTCCTTCCAGTTTTGGGCGGCGGATGTGCTTTCTGCATGTTTCTCACACCCGTCTTCATACGGGGTCCCTCACTGTCTGTAGTCGTTTGAGAGTTTTCCCAGCGACCCCGCGACCCTCCGCGGTGGGGGCAGCGACCGGCTCCCCTCCCCTCCCTCTCCGGTCACAAACCTCGCCTCCCTTTTCCTGCCTCCTCTGTCCGCGTCCCTCCTGGCGAAGTGGGCGTCTCCTCCTCCCAACGTCCCAACCCTCTTGTGAACTGTTCCTTCCAGGACGCCACCAGCCGCCTGTCCACCCACATCCCCTTGGTCATCCTGTTCTCCGTGCTCCAGTCATTCGGCCACCAGCTGCAGAATTCCATGCTCCAGCTGCTGCAAGACAAGGGGCAGTACGACTGGCTCCTGAGGGAACGCAGCGACACCTGCGAGAAGAGGAAGCGCCTGAAGGAGCAGCACCGGCGGCTGGTGCAGGCTCGGCACCGGCTGGCCCAGTTCCCCGGTTAGGCCGGGCTCCATCCCCCGCTGCGTCTCCCGGCACGGGATGCTCCGCCCCTGACACGGGATGCTCCGCCCCGACAGCCACGCCCACCTCACGAGCTTAGCGGTCAGCGTGCCCCCCAACCGCCCCCCCAGTGGAGAAGGACCCGTGAGGAGCTGCAGGGCCCCTGGGTTTCCAGCAGAGACTCAAGGCCTGCCCTCACGAGGGACACGATTTGGATGGGACGATGATGCCACCTTCCTGGTTGGGAGAAATGATCCCTCTGCCCCCACCCATCATTCCTGCTCCCCAAACTCTCTCCGTGTCCTTGCCCGAGCCCACGCCCATGAGCGCCATACAGGGACTAGTTCCTGTTCTTCGCCGCGTTCCTGCCACCTGTGTGGAAGATGCTGTGGGAGCCGGACCTCGCGTGTCTGCAATAAACTCGCTTCTAAGGGACATTTCTCTGACACTATTTTATTTGGGGGAGAAGCCTGGAAATGTCAGCAGGTGGGAGCCCAGGGAGCGGACGCGCCCGCCCAGCCAGGTGGGAGGGAGTGGGTCAGTCAGAGGCCGTGGTCTGCTCGTTTACAGGCGACTGGGGGCGTCCCCACCACATCTTAGCACATGGCCACCTGCCTGGTTTTAAAGGCATACCTGAGAGCCACACTTGGTTCCTCCATTTGCTTCCACGTCTAATCATCTGATGTCTTGGTGAAGGTGCTGCTGAAGCAGATACCGAGTCTGTCCCCTCCTGTCCATTTCCACTGTGCAAGCCTCCACTGTCCCCTGCCCGGACCGCACGCTTCTCTAGGTCTCCTAACCTTTCCCCCACCGGCAAAGGCACCCTAGCCAAAGGCCATTAAGTGTGCTCGTCAGGCCACGCCCCCGCATGTCAAGTCACGCCCCTGCAGTCAGGCCACGCCCCCGCATGTCAAGTCACGCCCCTGCAGTCAGGCCACGCCCCCGCACGTCAGGTCGCGCCCCCGCCCTCTGCTCTCACTCTCTAAAGCGCGCATCCCGCATGTACAAACTGCAGACTCTTTTTCCCCGGCGGCAGAGCCGTGTGTGGCGTGGCTTCGGCACAGGTCTTGGACCACGACTCCCACTGCTTTCCGCCCTATCCACCAACTCTCCAGCACCGCCCAGCCGTCCCCGCTCCCTGCCACCAGAGGTACGAGAACGCTCTACTCTCTTTCCACCCTCCCGAGGCTGCCCTCTCTCCCCACCCAGGGTACGGCCCTCTCCTGTGCCAGCCCAGGTGCAGAGGCGTATGCCTCGATCAGGAAGGTAAGGAAGGCCTGTGTCGCACAGTGCGTTTAGCGAGTGTAAACACACGCTCTGGAATTACCACGTCCGGTAACAGAGCAGAGAGAGGCTCAAGGGCTTCCATGCCAGGAAAGACATTCTGAAGAGTGGGGTGTGTGGCCACCTCCTTGATGAGCTGTCACCTCCCCAAAGGCAAGGTTGAGGTCTCATCAACCTTATATCCTTCCAGTGATTACCACCTACCAACTGTAGGTGCTCAGTATGCGTGGGCTGAAGTTACCTGCACCAAGATGCCTAGCCCACTGGGGCCAGGCGGCTGCTCCCAGACACAGCCCCGTCCTGCCCTCTTAATTCATTTCCTTCCTCCGTTATAATGTATCTGGCAAACACACAGCATCCACAGGGAAGCGTATTAGCGGCTGAGCAGCCATACTGACCCCACCCCCTTCCGTCTGTGCAGTGACAGGGGCCCAGGGTTCTCCAGGTCTCTCTGGTCCTCGTCCAGCCCTCTTGTCACCTGCCTGGCCTGGCCCACACTTGCCAAGGAGACTGGAGCTGGCATTAATGGAAAGCACTGGGTGGGCAGCTTCCAGCATCGCTCCCTACCTCCGAAACGGGCCGGTGCTCAAACACGTGTGGGAAGGGGCTGCACCCCGTTTAAACGGTGCTGGGCCGGGCGTTCCGAACGCCTCAGCGTGGTGCGCAGGTGTTGCCGGGATGTAAGACCCTCCTTGCTACCACCCTTCTCCAGGCCTAGTGGGCTCGCTGCCCGGGAGCCCCACGCTTCGCCCCTCCCCCAGCCTCGTCACACTGCCTTGGCCTCTGTGGCTCTGAACGCCCTTTCTGCCACCAAGCTGTCAAAGGGAGGGGGGCGGGGGCAGGTCCGTGGTGTGTGCTGGTGCACTTGAATACAGCACAGTGGCCCGCGCGGTGTTTTAGCGTCAGTAGAATGAATGAATGAGTGAATGAATGATGAGTCGGAGGGCTGGCCCTGGTCCTGCAGACCTGGTCCTCAGGGGACCTCCTGGGAGTTTCCGTAAGCCTCTCTCGTTTTCTTCGCAGTCTCCTCCCTGTCTCCCCCCTTTTCCCTTCTCTGGTCATTCAGATTCGGTTTCAGTTTCCTTCTGGGATTCACAGAAAACGTCCAAGGGAGCCCTTCCAAATCCAGCGGCAAGGACCAAAGGGGCAGGGCGGGTGGTGAAAGGTGCAGATGCTTCAGGAGCGGAGGGGCGGGGCCCAGAAGGAGGGGGTAGAGCCCCGAAAGGAGAGGGACGGGCCTGGAGGAGCTTCTCAGGCCTCGCTGCTGCTAACAAATGGAGTTACCGGGACACACCTCTGCTGGTGCCCAGCGCTTGGCCCAGGGGGCGTGGGGTGGCGCTGCGGGGAGGAGGGGGCGCTGCGCGGGGAGGGGGACGCCTGATGGCGGGGCAGCCCCCAGCCGCAGAGATACTGTGCCCAAGCCTGTGGCCATCTGGCCAGGGGCAGAGCAGCGTGTGCCAGCCCAGCGCCCCCTCCCTCCAGCACGGAGCGCCAGTCCAGGGCAGGTGTCGTTCGCCTCGCTTCGCTTCTGCTCTGTGGTTGGGACACGGACCAGTGCTCCTCCCAGGGTTGCCCGGGTCCGGCAGCTCCGGGGGAAGGAAGAGCAGGAACACGTCTGCGTGGAGGGACAGGTGTGGCGATGCCCAGACCCTGTTCCCTCGCCCTCCTGTCTGCTTCGCTGGACCACATCTCCCAGCCTGCCTGGCCATTAAGTGTGGCTGTAGGCCTGATCTGCCCACAGAACGTGGGAGGCAGTGATGGACATGTTCCCAGGCCTGGGTCCTGGGAGAGCTGGCTGGCTGTCCCCTCCACTCTCTCTGACACACAGGGTCCGGGGGAGGCTCAAAGGCCCGCGTGACGGCGTGGCCCAGGACGGCCGGCCTGCCTGCCTCGGACAGCCGTGATGCGAGCGGGGGAAGCACTTGGCGTGCGTGGGACGCCCAGGTCACCGTAAGGTGTTTGTGCAGCACTTAGCTATCCCAGGGAACCGTGGGCCGTCTGCCCAGCTCCGTGCCCTGACCTGCTGTGCTAACGTGTGTCCGAGAATCCCAGGGACGTGGAAATGTGACCTGATTTGGAAGTCGCGTCTTTGCAGAAATCAAGTTAAGGCCCTCGAGATGAGACCGTCCCGGGTTAGGAGCGATATGATCCAACGACCGATGTCTTCAAAAGACAAAGGAGAAGGAGCTTCGCCATGAGGAGACACAGGGAGAACTGTGAAGGTGGAGGCGGAGAGCAGAGCCAGCCGCCCGCCCGGGACGTGGAGAGGAGCCGGAGCCGCCCGGAGCCGGGGGTCGGCCTGGCACGGCTCCCCTCAGAGCTCCGTGAGGAGCCAACCCCGCTGACGCCTCCGTTTCAGACTTCTGACCTCCGGGACTGCGAGGCGACAAACTTCTGTTGTCTTAAGCCCTCCTGTATGTGACACGTCGCTACGGCCGCCCCCAGGCCCTCGTACACTGGGGACACCCCAAGCCCGGGTTTTGGGTCACTTCTGAGGTGGTAAAAGAGAAGATCCCACTCGGGCTGTGAGCACGTGTACACATGTGTGAAACGTATCGAACGTTTAGGAAAAGCTTCGAATATACGCTTTATGGAACGAATGACAAGCATCGGACTTTATTTTTCTCAGACTTCATTTTCGCAACACTATTTACAATTGGAGAGGTTTGCCGCTTCTCCTCAGCTCTGCTACTATCTGTACTTCTGAGTTAAATCACGAAACAAGGAAAAGCTGCATTAAAAAAACCAGTTGCATTTCTACAGACTAAGAGTGAATAATCGGAAAAGAAAATTAATACGACAGACACATTCCCAATATATTGCCTCTGGAGAAATAAAATACTTAGGGATAGACCAAGGAAAGGAAAGACTGGTACAGTGAAAACTACAAAAATATTGCTTAGAGAAATTGAAATAGACATAAGGAAATGGAAAGACATCCTGTGTTCATGGACTTGAAGATTTAATATTGTCAGAACACAAATACTATCCAAAGCGATCTACGATTTAATGCAATTAATTCCTAGCACAGTCCCTATGATATTTTTTTGCAGAGATATATGTAAAAAATAAAAAATAAAAAACATCCTAAAGTTCACATGGCATTTAAGGGACCCCAGAACAATCCTGACAAAGAACAAAGCTGAAGGCCTCACACTTCCTGATTTCAAAGCACTCCAGAGCTACAGTCATCAAAACGGTGTGGGGCCGGCAGACACACAGACAGACACACAGACAGACCAATGGAGCAGGACTGGAGGCCGGAAATAAACCCTCACACATCCTGTCTAACGTTTTTTGATGAGGGTGCCCAGGGCTGCGGAGAAAGGACGGTGTTTCACGAGCGGGGCCGGGAAAACGGAACTTCCGCAAGCGGAGATTAGACGCCTCCCTAACACCATGTGCAACAACCGATCCAGAAGGGACCAAAGACCCGAACATTAGAGCCGGCTGGAAGCTCTTCAGGAGCGAGGGCTGATCTACAGTCCCAGAGACAGAGGGAAAACGAGGTCTTTGGTGGAGGGAGAGACTGTTGGCATTTTTGAACACCTGCTTTGGGGCAGGTAGTGTGTAGAAATGGTTTTGCTTAATCCTCCTAAAATTCCTGTGAGGCAGGTATTGCTTGGTATGGAGAAAATAAAATGAACCCTAATCCTCCAGTCTAGAGATTAACACTGGTCTGAAGCTTCCCATCTTTTCTGAAAAAATGGTTTTCCTTATTAAACTGCCCTTCAAGACTTAACATAGCAAAAGCAAGCAGGAAACCAGCAAAACAGTGCAAGTTAAAAATGGTATCATTCAGACCCGTTTCTCCAGGGGAGCGGGGCTGGGCAGCACAATCCCAGCAGGTGATAATGACCAAATTCACCTGAAAGGGACCCGCTAAGGGACACCATCCCAAATGACCGAGGTCTGGATTTAGGCCATAGGCTCAGGTAATCGCTGTCATTCATCTCTTCAATGACATATCGCTTGCTAAGTGGTGACTATGTGCCAGGCACCACACGAGGCTCTGGAAATACAGAAGAGGAATTTACTACGCCTCCCCGCTCCGGGGTCTCACACTGCCGTGCGTCAGGGGAGGGAATTGACGAAGAACGAGCCCCGTGTTGAAGAGCGCTGTCCAGGACTGGAGAGCCATCTCCTCGTGCAGGTGGAGCGGACAGCTCGGGGAGCACGTGGACTTCCCATGTGCGTTCTGGCGCTGACCGCAGCGCAGTACAGCCTGACGATGAGATGAACGCAGCGGAGGAGGCGGGCCAAACCGGAAGTGCCGGCGCCCCCCCCCCACTTCAGCAGGAGAATTTATAGAGAGCGCGCCGGGCCTGCGTGAGCCGGTAGATTTTCTCCTTCAGGAACTGCCTCTTGGCGGCGGTCTCGCTCTGCTCCTGCAGCAGCCACGTGTAGTGCTCCCTCCCCTGCAGCATCTGCATCATGGCCTTCTGCAGACGGTCGCTGTTCTCTTGGAGCATGAAATACTGGATGATGAACGGGATCTGGTTGGACAGACGGTTGCTGGTTTCCTGGAACAGGGGGTGAGAAGGCGAGCTGGAGGGGTCTCACCCGAGGCCTGTGGTGGCAGAGAGCAGCCCGGGGGTTCTGGAGGCAGCGCGCCCGGCCACGTCCTGGTGGCCCCGCCCACCTCGCTCTGGAGTCCCGTGTCAAAGCACGCGGAGATTCTGTCTGGGCTGCCCAATTTCAGCGCCCAGGTACTTACTCCCTCTGGCACTAGTGCCCACCTGGATGCCAGGAAACCCCAAGCACATTCTGGGCGTCCCAGCCTTCTCTGGAGCTCCATCCCCGGACCCCCACTCCACCTGCCCACAGAGACCTCCTGGCCCCGTGACCCCCTGGCTCCCCTCTGGGAGCTGCCTCAGTGCCCGCCTCGTGTCCTCTCTCCTGGCACCTGGAGAGTTTGCCTGGCAACTGGACTCCACACCTGGGTGGCTGGACTTTCTGTTCCGATTGAGGACAGGCTTCAGGGTCAGGCTTCCTTGCGGTTTAAAAGCCATCTTCCCTCTGTGTGCCCCGTGCTTTCGTCCAAACCGGGTGAGGGTTAGGAACCACGGAGCTGCGTGGCTCACAACATCTAGGGGAAGGAATTTCATTCTCGTTTCTCTGAAGCCGGTGAGTGTCAGGTACTTCGAGAGCCCAGTGCCTTCTGAACCACAAAAGCAGCTGAGTCCTGACCCATACGTTGAGAGCTTGCTGTCTCCCGCAGTATCCTGATCACCGTAACGTTGCACATCACGTGCAGCACAAACCTTTGGAGCTGGAGTGAATTTTGAGGATGGGCTTTGCCACACAATGCCCTTGATTTGGGGGCAAGTTACTGAAGTGTCTTGATAGGGTTAGCGTGAAATTACAGATGAGTTAACGGAGGAGGCGTTGATCAGAGCAGCAAGGGGTTGAACACACAACAGCAGCCCGGCTTGGCCAGCAATCCGCCATCAAGACAGTGCCGGCTGGCACACGGCTGGCACACAGGGTGGCACACGGGCTGGCACACGGCTCACACACGGCTGGCACACACTGGCACACGGCTCACACACGGCTGGCACACACTGGCACACGGCTCACACACGGCTGGCACACACTGGCACACAGCTGGCACATGGCTCACACACGGCTGGCACACACTGGCACACAGCTGGCACATGGCTCACACACGGCTGGCACACACTGGCACACAGCTGGCACACGGCTCACACACGGCTGGCACACGGCTCACACACGGCTCACACACGGCTGGCACACACCGGCACACAGCTGGCACACGGCTCACACACGGCTCACACACGGCTCACACACGGCTGGCACACGCCTCGCAGCGCTAGCCGGGCACCCGCACTCACCGAGAAGTACGCGCTCAGGTGCACCCCGATTTCAGTGATGGAGGAAGCCGAAGCCGCGTTGTTTGAAAAAGGAGCCTGCAGCGGGGCCGTCTGGGCAGGCCTGCCGGGCGAAGTCGCCTCCTCTCGGAACTTCTGCAGAAGCACGCTGTAAATCTGGTCTTGGCAGTACACCTGCTGCTCCATCCGGAACTGCAGGCGGATCATGGAGTCCGCCTTTTCCGCACATTTCGTTTTTATGTCTTCGATACCGTTCTGGTTGGATGCGAAAGAGAAACAGATCACTGCTCCCCGCCCTGTGGTTTCAACAGCTCAGGACGCCCCACTGTGTTGAACACAGAATTAGAAGCGAGCTCGGGTCGGAGAAGCCCTCAGGCTGCAAGCGGAGACCTGGAGGAGGCCCCGCTCCGCCCCTCGCTGCGGTCCTTGCCGGTCCCACGGTGGCACTCGGCCCCTTGCACGCGCCCGTCCCAGCGTGTCTCCCGCCCACTCTGCCTCTGCCCTGACCCCCGCTTTCGCCCGCATCGCCGTCGTCCCCTCCGCCAAGGGCGGTTTGTTACACTGTTACGTCCTTGCGCTCCTTGCCCCATGGGACCCACTCGCCAGCTCCCGCGCCCACGTGGCAATGAGCCCGTGGGGGACAGCGTGGCGTCTTTGCTCCCCCGAAATCCCGTGGCACCCGCACGGTCACAGGCATTGTGGGAAACTACTGACGACAGTGGAGAACAGTCACTTCTTGGCTTTGGAGTTTCAGACAGACTTTTGGATGCTGAAGGCAGAGATGGTGGAGAGGGGGAGAGCGAGAGAGAGAGAGAGAGAGAGAGAGAGAGAGAGAGAGAGAGAGAGAGAGAGAAAGAGAGTGAGAGAGAGAGAGAGCGAGAGAGAGAGAGAGCGAGAGAGAGCGAGAGAGAGAGAGAGAGAGAGCGAGAGAGAGAGAGAGAGAGAGAGAGAGAGAGAGCGAGAGAGAGAGAGCGAGTGAGAGAGAGAGCGAGAGAGAGAGTGAGAGAGAGCGAGAGAGAGAGCGAGAGAGCGAGAGAGAGAGAGAGAGCGAGCGAGAGAGAGACGAGAGAGAGAGAGAGCGAGAGAGAACGAGAGAGAGAGCGAGAGCAAGAGAGAGAGCGAGAGAGAGAGAGTGAGAGAGAGCGAGAGGGAGAGAGAGAGCGCGCGCGGGCGCCAGTGAAATACGGAGCCTCGTCTCTCTCCCGTTTCAGAGTTTGTGTGGCAGAAAACAATTTTGTGTCAAGTCCCCTCACAGGTGAGGGCCTGAGAGCACAAAGGGCCGTGTATCACTTCCAAGACGAGTGACACGGGAGGTGACAAGACCGCTGGCTCTGAAGACACCCAGGAGTGCAGTGGTGGAGGGGCGCGTCGGGCTGCTGGCCGCGGAGGCCTCCGGGAGCCCCAGCGTGGCACACGGAGCCGCGGTGAGGCCGGCACCGAGGGGCGGAGGCCCTGGCGGGGCTGGAGGCCCTTGGTCCAGCGGTGCCTGTGCCTGCAGCAGGAGTTTCTGTGCCCCGCTGTGCCGGGGAGCCCTGCCATCGAGAACACGGGGGACCCAGGGAAACGACCTCCGAGACCAGGGAGGACGGCGTGCACCTTGGCAGCTGCCGGCCTGGACACGGCCATCAGGACCAGGCGCGCGGTGCGGCCCGTGCCGAGGCGCCCCAGGACCCACACACAGCCCCTGCGAAGTCGAGCCTTAGTTTTCCCCAACTGGCAAACGAGGGGAAAGGAGGAAGCAAGTCACTTCATGGGAAAATGACGGACCTTCTCCTCTCTGCGCACCTGAATGAGATGTGGAATGAGGTTCTGGCCCACGGCCGAGGACTGGGCAGAGGACGAGTTTCACCTGGAGCCCAGGTGGGAGATGGAACGCCCTCTCTTACCCTCTCTGAGTCTGGGGCTCAGGGCGCGTTGCGACGTTGCTGAATGGCAGTATTTTTAAGGCGGACTTATAAAAAAAATGTTGGACCAGGACAGGAAATGCTGTCTTTTGTGCCAGAAAAAGATCCAGAACACCCGCCCGCCACTGGGGACAGTCACACGTCCAGTGTGCCCGCCATGCTGAAGACGATTATGCAGGGGAGAGAACAAGGGCACGTGCTGCGTGTCA
>PUFA01001002.1:0-61129 GCA_003508835.1 Eonycteris spelaea | reverse complement strand
ATAGCAACATTATTCACAGTGGCCAGGTCATGGAAGCAACCGAAGTGTCCTATGCTAGATGATTGGTTAAAGAAGTTTACATTTATACAATGGAATATTATACAGCATAAGTAGAGATGAAATACTGCCATATGTACACCACAGATGGACCTTGAAATAATCATACTAAGTGAAATAAGCCAAACAGAAAAAGTTGAAAACCACACGATATCATTTATATATGGGATATAAACCTAAAAGCAACAAATAACAGGACAAACAAACAGAGACTCACGGACATGGACTATAGACTAGTGGTTAGCAGAAAGTAGGGGGTGGGGAGGAGGGGAGTGGTAGACACGGTAAAGGTGGTGTAATATAGCGGGTAGTGGGAGGGTGAATTGGTAAAGGGGATCTAATATATGGTAGCTGAAGGAAAAAAACTTTGGGTGATAAACACAGTATAGAATACACAGATGTCAAATTATAATGTACCTGAAATTATATAATTGTATTAACCAATGTTACCCCAATATACTTAATTAAAAAAAAAAAGAAATCGAAGAGGAAACAAAGAAATGGAAAAGATTTTGTGTTCTTGGATTGGAAGAATCAACATAGTTAAAATGATTTTTTTTTTTTACCTATAACATATAACATATTTAATTCAATCCCCATCGAAATCCCATCGGTATTTTTAAAGAAGTAAAAATTCATCAGATTTGTATGGAAGCCCAAAGACCCTGAATTGCCAAGCCATCCTTAGAAAAAAAGAACGAGGCTGGGGGCAACACTCTGACCTATTTAAAGTTGTACTTCAAAGTGACAATAATCAAAACATCATGGTATTGGCAGAAAAAGACACACAGACCAGTGTAACAGAATCTAGAGTCCAGAAATAATCCCCCATATTTATATGGGAAATAATTTTCAATGAAAATCCAAACATACAGTGGAGAATGAAAAGCCTCTTCAATAAATGGTGCTGGGAAAACTGGAAAGCCACCTGCTAAAGAATGAAACTCGCACTGTTTCTATCATCAAAACACCAAAATTAACTCTAAATGGATGAGGACCTGAATATAAGACCTGAAACAATAAAATGCATAGAAGAAAACATAGGAACTAGACTCAAGCACCTTGGACTTAAAGGGGATTTTATGAATTTGGCCTCAAAGTAGGGAAGGAAAAGCAAAATGAAATGAATGGGACTATATCAAACTAAATGGCTTCTGCATAGTAAAAGAAATTCCGCAGAGTAAAGAGAGAACAATCTGAATGGGAAAATATATTTGAAAGCAACACCTCTGATAAGGGCCTAAAATCCAAAATATACAAAGAACTCTACAACTCAATAAAACAAAAAACAAACGATCCAATCAAAATGGGCAAAGGACCTGAACAGATACTTCTCCCTAGAGGACATACAAATGGCCAACAAATATATGAAAAGATGCTCAACATCACCAGCTATTAGGGAAATGCAAATCAAAACCACAATGAGATACCATCTCACACCTGTTAGAATAGCTATTCAACAGGACAAGTAATAACAATGTTGGGAGGATGTGGAGAAAATGACCCATATACACTGCTGTGGACTGCAAATTGGTACAGCACTATAGAAAACAGTATGGAGGTTCCTCAAAAACTAAGAATTGATCTACCATATGATCCAGCAATCCCTCTACTGGATATTTACCCCAAAGACTTGAAAACCATATCCAAAAAGATATTTGCACACTGATATTCATAGCAACATTTTTACAGTGGCCAGGACATGGAAGCAACTGAAGTGTCCTACAATAGATGATTGGCTAAAGAAGCTGTGTACATATATACAATGGAATATTACTCAGCCATAAGAAGAGATGAAATACTGCCATTTAACAACATGGATGGACCTCGACATAATCATGCTAAGCGAAATAGAAAGAAAATGTTGAAAACCACATGATATCACTTATATGTGGGATATAAAGGTAAATAAACAAGAAGAACAGTACAAACAGACAGATACTTATGGACATGAACAATAGATTAGTGGTTACCTGAGGGTAGGGGGAAGTGGAAAGTAGATGGGCTAAACGGGGTCAAATATGTGGTGACAGAAAGAAATCTAACTACGGGAGGTGAACACACAATGCAAATATATAATGCATTACTGTTAAATGTTCAGCTGAAACTTACTGAATTTCATTAAACAATGTCACCATTAAAAATAAAATAAAACATGAAAAAAAAAACTAGTAAACCAAAGATTGAACTTTTATTGCAGGACTGTTTGTAAAGGAGGAAATCATTTGAACAAGAGTATATTCAGCCAAAGATGATATTACAGTAAAAACACTACAAGAACATCATTCAACCTTTATAAAGAAAGCTTTAGAGGTATAAAGTTGAGGAAATGTTATTGTTAATCAGGAAAAAACACCAAAATGGAAATTGTGTATAGAATGATCCAATTTTTAGAAATGAAACAAAGTAGATATCTATGTGTTCCATCTAAACACATCTATGAAGATACACCCAGTAACTCTACTCACAGATGTTGATCATAGAGATCTATGCACTTTTCTCAGGGGAGAGGAACAAAAATACTAATAAGAGCATTATGTGTTCTGGGAAAATTAAAACTGCAAAAGTCCAGATCAGCAAGAGGAAAGATAAATTCAAGTACTAAAAGAAATCATGCACAAAATTAAAATGAGCCAGAGCTACATTTCCAACTTAGATAAACATCAGGTGAAAAATGTAGAAGGGATTAAGAGGTATGAATTGCAGTTATAAAACTGTCACAGGCTGTAAAGTACAGTACATGGAATTAGTCACTAATATTGTAATAACTACGTATGTGTCAGACTTGTTGAGGTAATCACTTCGTGAGGTTATAAATGTTTAATCACTATGTTGTACACATGAAACTAATATATAATTGCATGTCATCTGTAATTGGAAAAATAATTAATTTTAAACATGCACATAAAATAAATCCATTCCAAAAATCTCCTATGTAATTTGTATGGACATGAAATGTTACCTTGTCCTCAGCCAACTGATTGGTGGGCAGAAGGCATTGCAGCAACAAGCATACACTGCCCCAGATTGGATTATGGCTAGACTCCTCCAACAGAAGGCCTTGATAGATTCTAAAGATTAAGAAAATTTGAGTTAGAACTGTTGGAAGAAATCAATTTGTCGCACTACATTTCCATAAAATCCCATCAGATAGAGATGCTATTTAAACGAATATAGGTACTTTGCAGTTTTCTAGGCACACAGATCACAAACAACTAACACAAACACAAATATCAAACAAAAACCAAAAGAGGAAACTGCTTTAACCCAGGGTCACTAGTATATTGCTATTGGATTTCCAGAGAGCCTCACAATAAACCTGGCAGACAAGGCTGGAGAGATTAGCCTTTTCTGTTTGTTTCAGAGAACAAATCACAGAACACAAATGTTAGGTAAATTCATCAAGGTCAAAGAGTTTGTAAGTGACACGGCTGGGCCAAAACACATGTTCCCAGGTCTGAGTTCAATGCTCATTCCTCCATACCAAGCATCCCCTTCTGCACATGTACAGAGGACTGGGCCTTGTTGGGTACAATTCAGCTGGCAATTCTGTTTTCCAAACAGGACAAACTGCCCCATCCCAGAATTATTCACTGGGCATAGCCATATTCTACTCCAAAACTCTACCAAGGGCTGGAGACATCAAGGGCTAGATAGAGCTCCTTCCCTCAGTGGGATTAGTTCAAGGTTCTGACAAGCAAGTATTTAATCTTTTCCAGCCAAACTGGTAAAAGTATTTATTTGCTTTTTAAAAGTTTGGGTAAAAACACCTGCAAAATCTCTTCCATCATGTATTCCTTCAACATGCATTTATTAAACACCATTCCCACACATTGCTGAAACATCTTGAGTGGGAAAGACTGTGCTTCCTGTGTAATAAGCATTTTCCCTTATCTCATTTAATTACATATCTTTATGAGGCCAGTATTTAATTAACCCCACTTCATAGATGAAGAAATGGAGACTCAGGTAAAAGCAGCTCATTCCTTTCTTGCTCTTTTATTCTAATTGCTTCTTAAGTGGCCTGCCAGACAACAGTCTGCTCTTGTATAAAGCTCTACAAATGAAAGTCAGATCCAGTCAGTGCCCTATTTAATATTTTATGAATACTAACATTTTAAAGGCTCTGCACCTCTTGCACTGTTTGCTTTTGCAATCCCATCTTCTCTTACTGCCCAGCACTTCAGCCACAGCCATCTTATCTGGGCCCTAAATGGGTCCACAATTAATTAGTATACACATAAATTCCTTCTGAAAACAGGGCGAGAGAATGAATGGGCTGTGTGTAAACCAAGATGGGAAAGGAGAGCTGGGACTGCCTGATTCCTTCCGAGAACGCGCGCGCGCGCGCGCGCACACACACACACAACACACACACACACACACACACAACACCGTGCATTCTGTGGAATGGAGAAGAGATACACTCTGTCCCAAGACCCGCTAGCCCAATCTTATACTAGAATGAAAAATACAGGAATCCTATGCATTTCTCCTCTGCATACCACGTCCTCGCCAATCCCTAGGCATCATTTCTGCTCCAGTCCCACCCCTGCAGTGGCCTGCCCCTTTTCCTATCAGACAACGGAAGTGTGATGGGGGACCACCCACTTCCTTTTTGGAGTTAGGCGAGTGCGTGACAGGGAAGGCGGAGCCAATTCTGTATAGCATTCTCGCGCGCTTGCAGCTGGCGATTGTAGGCGGAGACTGCTCACGCAAGTGGGCTTGCGTTGGAGTGAGTGCTGTTTCTGAGAACGTCTGCCTTGTTGCTACAAAGACTCTGTTGACGTTGGTGGCTTCAGCGGCGTTCCCTTCAGGTAGAGATAGTTGCTTTCTGCAGAGGTTACAGGCATCCTTCCCTAGGATTACTGTAGTCTCAACGCCCCTAGCAAGAGACATGCCACGGGACGAAAGAGTAGGCGCCGCCGTAACGCTAGGGCCGCGGAAGAGAACCGCAACAATCGTAAGATCCAGGCCTCAGAAGCCTCCCAGACCCCGGTGACCGCTTCTGTGGTCCCGAGCACCCCGAGGATGACCTGAGCGGCCCGGAGGAAGACCCGAGCATTCCAAAGGAGGCCTCCACCACCCCTGATGAAACCTCCAGTACTGCTCAAGCACAAAAGCCCTCGATAGCCCGGAGCAATTTTCAAGGCACGAAGAAAAGTCTCCTGATGTCCATATTAGCTCTCATCTTTATCATGGGCAACAGCGCCAAGGAGGCCCTGGTCTGGAAAGTGCTGGGGAAGTTGGGGATGCAGCCTGGCCGGCAGCACAGCATTTTTGGGGATCCAAAGAAGGTCGTCACAGAAGAGTTCGTGCGCAGAGGGTACCTGATTTATAAGCCGGTGCCCCGTAGCAGTCCCGTAGAGTACGAGTTCTTCTGGGGACCTCGAGCACACGTGGAATCGAGCAAGCTGAAAGTCATGCATTTTGTGGCAAGGGTGCGTAACCGATGCTCCAAGGACTGGCAATGTAATTATGATTGGGATTCAGATGATGATGCGGAAGTTGAGGCTATTCTCAATTCAGGTGGTAGGGGTTACTCCGCCCCTTAGGGAAATCCAGTGCAGACCCTTTGGGGAGGGAATGGGTTGGAAAGAACTTAACAGGTTTCCCAAGGAGTATATCACCTAGGTTCTGAGTTGAATATTTGGGGGAAGGGGGCGCACTGTATTTGGTATTTGTGATCAGTGCTAATAGTTTAAGTGCAAAATAGAACATCTGCTTTGGATATTGTAAAATTTTATTCATTTTAATACAGTGTTGATTAAAGTCACAGTATGTTTAAAAATATGATTGAAGAAGATATATTTTCTGTCATTGAGATTTAGCGTAATAGTTTTGCTAATGTTAATATAATGAAGTCTTTCCATCATATTCTGTGATCTGGTACATGTTTTATACCATTGAAATAGGCTGTTCTTTGAAACTTTGAAATAACCAGTAAAATGTGAAAGAAGAATGGGGGGGATTCATTTATGTCTGACCTTTCTGAAAACCTTTGAGTCTGCTGTTGTATAAATAAGACTGACAACTACTATGATTTTTCTTAGTTACTGCAGAATACAGAAAAAAATAAAAGCATAATGGCAAGGACACCTTGTTCATTTATTGGCCACTGGTTATGGGTGAAGCACCAATCTAGGTTCTGAGGATACTCCTTAGCACATAGCCCTCAGTTCTAAATAATGTTCTAGATTACATGGGAGAGACATGTAAACTAGTACGGTAAACTAGTCCCTATGGTAATAGGGACTAAGCATGGGGTGCCATGAAAATGTAAAAAAGCCAATATGACCTGTCTTGAGTGTGGGACAGGAGATGCTTAAATAAGTTTGGGGGATTTGAAAGAGGCATTAGCATACTATGAAAATACTGTATATTAGGTACTTTTGAGGGGAGGGGACATTAGCAAGGGGAAAGGAACATCATAGGGTGCTTTGGAAATAGAAAATACACCTAAGCTAGCTTGACAAGAGGGCAGAGGAGAGAGGGGTGATTGCAAGAAAAAGGACATTATGAAGCACTACAGAAATTAAAAAGGTGTGACTGTCAGAAAATTCTTGGTGAGATGACAACATGAGGTATGGAAATAACATTGGAGATGGGGAAGAGTAAATATGGAAGTGCTAAGGCAGCATGGATATTAAGGAAAAAGCACATTTTTCACTGAACTAGTAAAGTTATATCAAGGGGAAAATGGAAAAAATAAATGAGATGGGGAAGAGGTGAGCAAGGGTTAGAACCTCAGAGGGTGGGAGTTATGGATGATTTGAATGAAAACAAAAAATAATTAATAATGAAGATAATCCTAGAATAACTAAAAGAAAGGGCTTCAGGAAAGCAGAGCTTCTTGAATGAGCCAGAGAGAAGGTTCCACCTGGGGCATCTCTGAAAGGTAACCTGGCATTTCTCTCAGGAACTATGGTTTGTTAGGATGTACAAATTGTTTTAAAAGTGTGGTGTGAGGTGTGTGTGTGTGTATGTGTGTGTGTGTGTGTGTGTGTGTGTGTGTGTGTTTGGGGGGGCAGAATTAGCACTTGACTCTCCTTCAGCCAGTGTGGTAAGTCCAGAAGGCCACCTGGCATAGTAGGCCATGGTGTTATTAAGTCCTGGTGTCAGGTTTCTTAACCACCTCCAGGAGCTTTCACACTTTCTTACTTCATTGTAGCAAGGAGTTCAATGCCCTTCCCATCCATTCTATCATCAGGGTCTTCATAAGCCTCTACCTAATTCTACAGCAAATGTGGAGATGTGGAAATCATCCCTTATATTCTTAGTGAAGAACATGTGTAAGAAGCTCTGGCCACTTTCAAAGCCTACCACATTTACCCCTGGAGCTAAACACTGTATAAACTAAGTCTACTAATAGGGAGCACCAAGGAAGGGTGACTCACCTAGCTTTGTGGGGCTTAGAGGGAGCAGCTATCACACATAAAATAGTGGTCAGGGTACCTTCTTCCTTTGACATCAATTTTACCCTGCTTCCAGCTCTGTGTGAGGTACAGTCTCTGGGGCCTGGGTAAGCTAGCAAATAACTTTCTGGCAAAGGCTCAGGGACCCATAGATGGAAGCATGCAGGCAATGAAGGCTTCAAACAATAGTAGGAACTATGATGCCTCAATAGCTTCAAATTCATTCAGCAAACAAAATAATAAACCCTTCTATGATTCAGACAGTGTAATAGAGACCGGGGCTGCAGGAATTTAAAAGACATGTTTCTGGCACCCCCAGAGGTAGACAAGGTGTGACTCTGAGGTTCAGATTACTAAATGACTTTCCTGTGTATAGCCACAGGGGTGGCAAGTGGCAGAATCAAGACAAGACCCTCTCCTAAGTCTGTTCCTGCAAATCCAGAATGATTTCCTATATGCTACCCTGCTGTCCATCTCTGCCTGCCAATGAATTCACAAAGTCTCTCTCTTCAAAAGAAACCGGTGAAGTCAGTGGGACAGGTTTCAAGGACCCTGGCTGCAGCTTCGAATCCTTTTTGGGACAAGGCTGACTTTAAGTTCTCCCCCTTTTACAGAAAGGGGCTCATAGAAGTCAGGCAGCTCCAGGTCAGTCAGCTAGTGAGAACTCCTGCAGAACAAAGATTTATTGAGCATCTACCCTCTAACAGGGGCTTAACACATATTAACATATTTGCCAGATCAGTAAGATTACTCCCCTACACACACACACACACACACACACACACACACACGCACACACACACACACACACACACACACACACACGCACACACACTTTATAGGAAGCACCAGCTAGCTCAGGGGAAGAAATAATGCCCTTCCAAAACCTGTCTGAATCCATGTTTTCTCAGGCTCTGATGGGGAATAATCATCCAACGATCTAAAATGGTTATTTGCAAGTGATGGTCAAGAAGCTTAATTCAGTCAGAGAACCAGTAGTCCCCAGTATAAAGGGAGAAAGAGTGAGAGTATACTACAAGCTGCACTGTAAAAGAGATGACTGTTGGAATCCTGAAGGCATCAGTCAGGAGGTTCCACAGGGATGCACAAAGGGTTGGGTGACCTGCCTCAGCTCAGTAAGAAAAAAAAAAAAGTCAACGCCCTGTGCTCATTCCTCCCACCTGTTACCTGGAGCTTTAGTGTGTCTCCCATCCCTTCCCACTCCTCAACACACTACATTGGTACTGCAAAGAGTTAATCTTAACTGGATTAGGTAAACACTGAACAAGGGCTGTATTTCCAGTGGCTGTGAAATGGATGACAAGGCTATAGAAGATGCAGGAAATGGGGCTTCAGAAAAGTGGCGAGGAAAAGAGAATATTCATTGTTTCATTTTTATAAATTCTTTGAGATCTGAGCAGTATCCAGATGGGAAATAGGCTGTGAGATTCTTGTTGTGTAAATCAGCAACCTAAGCTCGCCCCACCCCAGCAAAGTTTCCACAAAGTGAGAGGAAAAGCTGAAGTTTTAGTTTGCCAGGATGCCTCCGAAGTGGATTTAGTTTCTGGGTCCTAGAACCCTCCAGTTGTTTAGGAAGCTCAGGGCTGGAGACTCCAAAAGTCGCCAATGCATAGCAAGAGTGGCAGCTGCCATTTCCTGCACACCTAAATTGTGCCAGATACTTCTATGGCTATTTTCATGCGTTGTCTTTAACCTCTGCAACCATCCAGCAAGGTAGGCAACACCAGGCCAAGTTTACAGAGGAGGAAACTCAGGGTTGAATATCAGAAGCAGGTTGCTAGAGTCACCTGATTTGTCAGGGACAGCCTTAAACCTGAATTGAGGGCTGGCCAAGTCTAAGCGCATACTGTTTTCTAAAATAGCAGACTGCATCACCAGAACACCTGGGGCTCCACCCAGCCTTGGGGAATCTTCTGTCTTCAAACCCACCAAAACCTAGGGTGAAAGTGAGAAGGAGCATGCTGGGGTGGGATGATGAGGCATGGGAAAATAAAGTTAATAAACCATTTGTGGATTAGTTGTAGACTTCCCTTCTTTCTGACTTGTGGCCACCCTAATCACAGGGCATCCTTGAGGGGATGCTATATATGGAATGAGTATTTCTTTCCAAGATGAGTGTGTCTTCCCTATCACATTACATTGCTCAGAAAGTTTGCCACCCTGAGCACTCCATCCTAGGTCCTGACTATCACACAGTGGATCAAACAGCAAACTTTCTGGACCTGCAACTTTGATTGCTGATGTCATTTCCAATTCAGAAGGTACAATAGTCCAGCAGAACTCTTACCTTGAGCAGAGTAGAGTGCCTGAGGTAAGATACAAGCAGCAAGCAGCAGGTATCAAAAAGACAGGCTGAGGGGTATCCTTCTTGGGCCCAGTGTTGCAGCCGGTACCTCAGCAGTCCAGGGAAGAGCAGACTGTGGCCACGGTGAAAGGCAGATATGGATTCTGCCTGGGCTCATATATACCCTTGTGAAGTGGGAAGCAAAGAATTCCAACTTTCTGAAGGAAATGATTTTGGTGTTGTGTTGGTGGTAGAAAAGGGTGATTGGTATGAAGATGTACTGAGACCTGCGTACAGGTTACTCTAGAGCTTGCAAGTCATGAAATGGTTAGACATTAAAGAGCTAATCAAATTTCTTTGAAAATCTGTGCGAGGACACTTGCATAAAGGAAGATCTCAGTTCAGCCATAGCCATAAAGAGGACTAACTCTGAAGCCATCCAGGGCTTGGAGAACAGGTTTTGGGAGAGAAAGTAGACTCCAGGTATGTACTGCTAATCACTTCACAGTTATAAAGCTCACATAGAATAGTTTAAAGTGGAAAGTAGAGCCTATAAACTGCTAGTGAAAATCATGCCCAGTTTTTGACTGGTCAGTCGCTCTCTTAGTGCTTGTGACTAGTGACACCATTGCAAATGTTATCTCAAATAACATTTGAGATATTCAAATAAGCAATACATGAGAGGTGCCTGGAATCCCTCCCATAACTTTGACTAAGGAAGCCCTTGATTCATTCTCAAACTGTAAAGTCTCAAAAATAATTGAGCCTATGTTATTTTGGATATTCAGATTATATAACAGTTTGTCCATTCACTCATTCAACACCGAAGTCCATTTGTGCCAGTCACAGTTCCAGTCACGTGGGATATGTATATGGACAAATCACAAGCTCTCTTGCATGGGAACAGAAAATAAAAGGTAAACCTTTTAAAGAACAAATTATATAGTACCTTAGCAGGTGATAAGTACTCTGGTTGATGGGTGGGTGGAGGATAGTAGTAAGCCTACAGAGAACAGAGAAAGGTGAATTGCAAATGTCAGAAAAGAATGGGTATTAAATTCAATACTAAAGAGTGAGCAAGGTTGCCCTCATTGTAAATATTACGTTTGAGCAAAGGAATGAAGAAGGTGAGGGGTTGACCTTGATGATTTATAAAGGAAATATTGTTCATGCAGAAGGGACAGTAAGTTCAAAGGCTCCAAGGCCCAGGAGCATCTAGCATGTTTGAGGAAAGGTGGAGAAGCCAGTGTGACTGGCATGTTATGAGTAAAAAGACCAGAGTTGGAGATAAAATCAAAGAGATTAACAGAATCCACATTATATAGCGCCTAGAATGCCATTTTAAGAAACTTGGCTCCTGTTGGCAGTGAAATGTGGGGAGCAGGAGGAGGGAGGCAGTGAGGACATGAGCAAGGGAGTAGTATCATCTGAATTACCTTTTGACAGGATCACTTTGAGTACTTACTATGTTGTGAATAAATTGAAAGCAGGCAATGGTGGGAGCAGAGAGACCAGGTAGGAAGCTATTTCCTGTAAGTCTGGCTAGAGATGATGGTGATTTGGGTTATCCTGGTAACAGTAGATATGGTAGGAATTGCTCAGTTTCTGGATATATTTTGAGGTTGACCTAAGAGAATTACTGATGTTTGGGTGTTGAGTGTCAGAGATGAGTCAAGGCTGAGTCCAATTTTTTTTCCCCGTCACTAGTAGAATGGAATTATGGATAACTGATATGGGGAAATGCTATGGTTAGAGCAGTTTTTTGAGGTAGGACTATGGATCAGCAATTCAGTTCTGGATATATTGAATTAAGATGTCTCTTCGACACTCATGTGAGTTGAGTAGGCAGTTGTATGCAATTCAGTTGTATAGAAGTCAGGAATTTGGCTTAAAGTTTGTGCCTAAGAAGCCATGAGACTATAGGCAATTGGCTAGGGAGTGAGTATACACAGAAAAGAGCAGAAAGACAGAGACCTGCAGCAAAAAGCGAAGAGATGCCAGCTCAGGTGACTGAGAAGGTGTTGCCAGTGCTATAGACCAAGAATGTATGTCTTGGGAGCATTGTAAAGCAAAATGTATCAAGGGTGAGCCAGTGGTCAACTATGCTCAAAATGCCAATGCCAGGTGAAATAAGAGGAAGAGTAAAATTGACCATTGGATTTAGTGATGCACAAGTCCCTGGTGACCTAGATGAGAGCAGTTTCATGGGAGTATTGTGTAATAAAGCCTGCTTTGGACAGGTTAAAAGAGACTGGGAGGAGAGGAGTCAGTAAGTATAAACAAATTTTAGGAGTTTTGCTGCAAAAAAGGAGCAAAATAGTCAGGTAGCATCTGGTGAGGCAAGGAGGAGACCAAAGATTTACTTCGGATGGAAGAAATAGCATTGCGCTGGAGAAAGTTGCTCAGCAGAGAAGAGTGAAATCAAAAGCACATGGGAGGCAGAGAGAATTGTTGGAGTAGTCACTTTGAGTAGGCAGGACAGTACTTGGACTTTGCATAAAGAGGAAGACTACAGCATGCACAAGGAGTTGTAAATCATGTAGTTACTGGATCATGGGGAGATCAGGTAGGCTTTCTGATGCCCACCCTGTGCCTCTGTCAAACTTCTCTAAGACCTGAGGTCAAGCGCTTGCCTATTTGTTGTGACTCAATGTCTATTGAGTATCTATTATGTACCTGACACATTTCAGAACACCTTTGTAACATTTAATACTCCAAATAAGTCAATGTAGGTTATATCATGATCCCATTTTATAAGTTAGAGTTGTACTGCTGCATGAGATGGTCGGATGGACTGGCCAAGGACACTTAGCAAACAGTTGGAGGAGTAAAGTTTGAGTCCAAGTTTTGAGCTGATTCTTAAGGAAGTCTTATAACCATAGGCTCAGACCTGCTGGCAAATTGGAGTGTGTGATTGTTTACTGCCCCTTACACTGGTAATAAGCCTCTCCACTGAACCACAACTGTTTCGAATGACCACACAATAGCCAGTCTGTACATCTAGGCGCCTGCCTCAGTGTTCTGTATAACACTATTTCAGTGCTGGAGCTCTATCCCACATCTAAGACTGAGTGTGGCAGAGCCTCGGTGATCTTAATTTTCTTAAAAAGGACCTGTCCTCTGAGGACTGGCCCAACTCCAGGTAGAACTGGCACCCCAGAACCACAGAACTGTCCTCTCCTTGACTTTTAGAACATCATTACTATCAGAAGGCCTGTTGCCTGACCAAGCCAGGACAGTAAGTCTCTGGGGACATTGACAATTCCGATAAAATTAAAAGTTATGTGCCATTTTGGACAAATCAGGTTTCTGTACACACACACACACACACACACACACACAATTACTTTGTTCTCCATGGGGGAGGCTTCCTCCCATTGGATGCATTCTGTCTTCTCCCTACCCCCTACCAAACCTGTCTGGCAAAAGATCTTATATGATATGACCTGAAGCATGAGCTCACGATGAAGTAGAGCCACATTTTCAGGGTAAGCCTCAGGCCAGATAAGGCTTTCACAGAATTGGATCTCAGGTCACACAGTCCAGGCCTATCCTGGGAAAAGAATAATCATGTAGTTGATCTGAGCCAGTGAGAATGAGTTCAGACTCCATGAGAGAAAAGGAACAGAAGAAAAGAGAAGGCACTGGGGCCATCAAAGACTCAGATTTGAAGAGCAGCTTAGTTTATAGATGAGCTCTTTCAAGGCACACACCAAATTTCTACCCACTCTGATAGCCTTGATCCAGAAATGGAAATCAAGGATTAAAGGTGCTCATTCCTCTACAAATAGATATTTAGTATCATCTTACTGTGTTTCCCCTCAAACAGTGCTCTAGTTAATATGTTTGAAACTGTGTCCCTATTTTTAGAGATAAGCTCCTCCAAGATGCTCCTCAGCTCTGCTGCAGTGACTGCAATGTAGGTTGTCATTGAACTGGTCCTGAGGAATTATTGGGCTGTATGATGTTGTAAAAAGGAGAACAGCCATTGATTGTGTAATAGGCACTTTTAAAGTCCTGACAAAATAAGCAAGTGCTGAATAACAATTGAAAAGCAGTTGAGGTTAACTATGTAATTTGAATGGAAACATGCTGGTCCAAAACCCAAGGTGTCTACATAATAGCTGACTGACCTAGTCAAAATTATTTAACTCGTGTCAGCTTCCACGTACACCACCAAAGTGTAAATGATGTCTCCTTCTTTGTAGACTCATTGTGAAAACTAAATGAACGAAAATTCAAAAAACCCTTAGTCTACTGCTTCTCAAACTACATGTACTGGAAGATGAGTATTTGTTTTTTTTTGTTGTTGTTGTTGTTGTTGTTTTTCAGTCAGTCACTCGGATCAATGCATTTCTATAATCCAACAACAATGAACTAATAGAAAGAAGAAAAATAACAACGACACATAAAATACAAGACCTGATGTTTTTAAACATCACAAAGATTCTCACCATATACTATGGAATTTTCTAAACATGTACTCCGAAATTCTGTACTTACCACAGATCAGGAACACACGTTTGAGAAGCAGTAAGTGTCCATAGATAGACCTCAGTTCAATCTCTTCCTCTCTGGGACACTGCTGACCCACCAGAGACATCTAACCCGTGGTTGCTATTGCAAGGGAATTATTACAAAAAAAATGGTTCTTATCATGAAGGAGATTAAATAACAAGAAATTGCCAGTGAAAAGAAGAAATACCAAATGATTCAAATGCTGACGAAGTGTTGAGAGTTGAGTGCACAAGGAGCAGTACAGGAGTTCAAACAGGAGATATCACAGGGTCAAGACTTCCTCTGGGCCTTGGCGGTCAAGGAAGGATGAAATTTACTTTGTAGCTCTTTGTATTTTAGGCTTGTAGGAAAGCTTCATGTTTGTTGCACACATTTCTGCAAATCTTGAAAGTACAGAGAGTTTAGAAAATATTTATCCTTCATCCCAACTAACAGAGATTGGCTGTGCTAACATTTATGTGTATACTTTCAATGTGTACTCAGGAAGATGACAATAATAATGAATATAGCAAAAAATATAATACTAGCTGCATATATGCATATATATTTAATGCGATATACACATATTTATAAACATTTACACCAGTATTCTGTATACAAATAAGTACTGTGACACAGAGCCCCGTGTATTATCACCATTGACCTCGTCAGCCCACTTGGCAAAGATTCCCACAGTTGTGATTGGGAGTCCCAGAAAGGTAACACAAATTGCTATCAAGTCCTGTCTGTACACTATAGTCTCCAACGAGCAATCTTGAAGTCCCTGAGAGAGCTTCAGTGCAGTCTCCAAGTAAGGTGATGATCCTGGTGATGTCGACATTGGCCGCAAGCAGTTAATACAGTTGCCAGGGCCCAGATGCCAGGGCCAAGCTGTATTTTGTATGGAGGTGTGAGGCATGGCCCTGTCCCCAACCCCATATGCAAATGTGGACTGGACTCTGAAGCAGCTCTACCAAACCCACACTGCTCCTCTCAGGATACCAGTCCCCACTCCCTTCCCCTCCAATCAAGAGTACCTATAACAAGTCCCCAAAATCCAACATAACGCACCAGGCATTTAAAAGCTCCAAAACCCTGATCGGGGCAGTTTACAGGGCACAGACACGGAAACACACACATAGTTTTAGTTTTCTCTCTCTCTTCCTTCCCTGCCCCATCTCTCTAATATACACACAGTTTTACTTCTCTCTCTCTCTCTCTGTCTCTCCCTCCCTCCCTCCCCTTCCTCTCTCTCATACACACACACACACACACACACACACACACACACACACACACACACACACCATCTTCCAAATAAATGGTAGGGTGAGAATGTTGAGGGTGGGCGAAACGGTTCCAGGTCCTGAGCAGCAGTTATTGTGAGTAGGTGGCACTTACAGCATCCCTGGAGACCTGGGGCACAGAAGGTCCTAGTTCCTGGCACCCAGCCTGGACACCCCCAAAAGCCAGAGACAAGGCAGCCTGTTTCTCAGCTCCGTCTGTTCACTGTTCCCTGCTTCCTCCCCCTGCTCTCTGAGGCCTCCTTCCCCTCTGTCATGACCCTCTTTGAATGTAACTGTGAAAAGAAAGCAGATATATCTATGGTTCTCTTCAAACACTAGTCTCAAGAATCCTTCCTCAGAAAGATGAAGACAGAGTACACACGTCCAGGGAGTGATGAAGGAGAACAAACAACCTACATGCTAGGATAGGAAATAGGAAAGCAGCAGACGGGTATCTGGGAGGAAAGAGAGGAGTAAGGAAGGAAGACAGTGCAGTCCTTCCCTGTGACCGGGAGCTGACAACACAGCAAAGATTTCCCTAGAACTCCCAAGAGATCTCTTGGCACCCCTTTCTTCCCTCCAGCTCTGTATAATCAGACTGATTCCCTTAGAAAACTTCAGTCTATGGCATGCCAATCTTTGGTAAGAGGTTTGGGACCTGTAACTAACAAGTACATGGGCGGAAAACTCCTAAAGAAAGTCAACAGCAGAGGGCCCTAGCCATCCAGCTCATGTTGCCTGCAGAGGAGGAATGGGCCCTCCTTCTCCTCACCATGTGGCTGTTGCCCACAAAGCCCTCTGCCCTTTCTAGGTAGACTCCCACAGGGCAGGATACAGAACTCCATCAGCTGGAAATGGGGCTGCCCAGGCCAGACCTGAGGCCCAAAGTCCAGGAAAACTGTGACGCCCCATTTTCCCAGCCGGGCTTCTAATCAGAACCCGTGTGCCTCTTCAGTTCTGGCAAGAATTATGTGGGTCAGTGATGGGACTCTGTGAGACTAAAGCCAGGAAGTCGATGTTGAAATAATGTCTCCGAGTTATCAGTTTTAAGAAACTTGTCAGAACTGGACATGCCAGGAAAGTGGAAGAGACCACACCTAGAGCAGGGACTCCATTAGACCTCCATGCTAGGGTTGTCCTCAAAGTAACCCACAGTCTATCCACATCAGCATCTGTGTTCCAACACGCATGCTGAAAAAAGCTCCATGAGTGCAGTTGGCACCAAAGTGGACATGGGAATGCAGCTGCTGAACTAGTGGGACGCACCATATTTACCAGGCCGAGAACCCTTGGGCTGCAGTAGCCTTCCCCTTCCACTGCACCCTGCTACGTACTGCTTTGTTGGAGGGAAAAGTTACCTGCCAAAAGTCATGTTCATGGCTATTGGATGCCAACAGTGATAGCAAACTCAGAGGCTGTCGTGTCTTTCTCTGAAGGCAGAGAAATCAAGGTTGGACTGACTGCTGAAAGCTATTTGTCCATGTCTACACCAAGTCCCGTCCCAGCTTTCACTCAGTATAGAAGGTGCTCATCTCCTAATAAGGAGATGGGTAGGAAATGGCTAGCTTTCCCTGTCTCATGTACTCAAGAGTGTGGACTTCACTACCAGTGAGATCTCTGCACAGACTGGTGGAGTCAATCGGCAAGCTATCAGGTATGGTGCTAACTCCTCTACTGTGGGTGGGGGGCTCCAGAGCTGAGGAAACATCACTAATTACACTGAGGCAATTGCCTTTCATTCTTTGATAAAGAATCTCTTGGTGACCCCCCTCCCCCCACACACACACCCTGCCCTGCATACCCTGGTCTATGATCATCCATTTTCTCAATCCTCATGGGCTGGGGCTCCCTGTACTACTTACACCCTTTGGGAAAGATTGGGATTTGGAATCAGAAGGCTTGACTTCCTCACTTTCACTGGGCTGTGTGACAGCAGACAAAGGCTTTGGCTTCTTTGAGTCTCAACATTCTCAACTGTAAAGGGGATGTACCAATGAAAATAACTACTCAACAAGATGGCTAGGAAGATTAAATGAGATACAGTGCATACAACTGCTTTGTAAAGTGTGGCAGGGTGTGTGCGGCTGAGCAGATCTTATGATTCTTATCATTTCTACATACAGGGATAGATATAAAAGAGTACTTGGATGCCGGTCGCATTCCCACCAAGGTGGCGCAAAACCTGTCTGTCTTCTCTGATTCCTCTGGAAATCACAGCAGAGTCTGTGGCCAGAGGGTGAGTACAAGGGTCATTTTACTAGAATGCATGCTCCATGAGATCGGGCTTTTGTTAGTTTGTTTGCTTTATTCACTGAAATAACCCAGTGCCTAAACCGGCACCTTGTGCATGTTCAACCGTCAAAACAATATTAGGCATGTGAGCAAATGAATCTTTTTGAGCATCTAGTGGAAAAAAATGTCAAGGAGTCAATGATAGTGATGATAAACACTTTCAAGTTAGTGAGGTACTCCCACAAAGAAATCAGATGACTCATCTTTAAATGAAGGATACGGAATATTTAAAAATATGAAGACCACTGAAGCCGAGGGGGCACATGCAATGAATCGTTAAGTGAAGGGTAAATTGTGCAATAGCAAAGCCAGAAGAGTTGCTAGGATGCTCTGAAAGTGGTATAGGATTCTCTCCCTGATCTGGGGGCAGATTCTCGAATGAGGAAGAAATTTAATTCATTGCTACAGCATATATTAGCTGAGCACCTATGACGTTCTGGGTGTGTATTTATATTATATATATTATATAACTTCACCCTCACCACAATCCAACGTGATAGGGTTTATAATCCCCATTTTCCAGATGAGATCATTGGGAATCAGAGAAATTAGGCAGTTTATACAAGGCCATGCGAGGTCCGCATTAAATGGTAGAATAAAGATTCAAAACCAGGTCTCTCCAAGTCCAAAATATGTACTTTGATCTTAAATATTAAATGACACTGTACTACATTATCCGTGAGCTAGTTAAAAGTGCTAACACGGGAGATGCCAGTCTTTAGGTGACGTTTGAAGCCACTGGAGGGATATAGACACAATAAATTGACTGGGAGGCACATTTACACAGGCTATCTGTTAACAGAATCTCAGACTTGAATATAGTATGCTCTGTTGTGCACAGACGAGACAACTTCTTTGTTTTCCGTAACTAATCCTGCTGTGAAAGAACACACCCCAATGGGTACTAAAGGTGGGCAGGGAATGACCACTTTCATTTCATGATTAAAGATTCTTCAGACTCTTCCAGTCTGACTGCTCCATTTCAGGCAATTACGGAGTCAATTCAAAGTTCTACTTACTTCTCCTTCTCCTCTATGAAATAATGTCTGGGGATTGGAGGAAAGGGTGTGGCTTCACTGGTATAATGGTAGCAGTACAAAGACATCCTCAGTCTGAGTGTTACACTTTGTATTCTGCCATGTGGCTTTGCTACTTGAATACTGCTTTCTTACTGGACTGTTCTCTTGCTAGACTTATAGATCCCCCAGGATTTGGCTGCAACTCAGAGTTGACTCCAATGTGGCTGGCTGCCCAGTGTAGCATTCGCTACAACAAGGGTCTGAAAACTTTTCCTTATACGTTGTACTGGGTTGAGCAGCCCCCAAGATTCACATATAGCTGGAACCTCAGAGTGTGACTTTATTCAGATCTAGGGTCTATGCTGATGTAATTAGTTAAAATGAGGCCATACTGGATTACGGTGGCCCCTAAATCCAATATGACTATTGCCTTTATATAAAATAGAGAACACACACAGACACAGACTCACGTGGAGGAGCACGCCATACAAAGACAAAAGCAGAGATTGGAGTGATGCATCTACAAGCCAAGGAACACCAAGGATTGCCGCAACCACCAGAGGCTAGGAAGAGCAAGAAAGGGTCCTCCCCTGGAGGCTTCAGAGGGAGCGTGGCCCTGCCAACACCTTGCTTCAGACTTCTAGCCTCCAGAACTGTGAGAGAACACATTTCCGTTGTTCCCAACCACCCGGTCTGTGGCCGTTTCTTGCAGCAGCCCCGAGAACCTAATACATGCACAGCAATCAGAGATTTTGAGCACATACCTCCAACATATGTAGACTAATTTACAAATTGCATACTGGTGACACTATATTAGTATGCGACGCTCACCATAAAACATACACTAAAATTAGAAATTTAAAAGGATGTGATAAAAAAAAATAAATATGCTTAGAATTTCTAATGTTTTCTTCCTCTGTCTCAATAGCTCTCCTTACTCACTTTGTATGTGTGCACGGCCTACTTTGTAGACCAACATGCTCCAAGATCCCTTCATCTCAGTTAGAGCGACTCTGGTGTGCTCAACAACAAACATCCAGCTGCCTTCTGCACCTTTCCATGAGGTTGGTGAGATATTCTTGATCTCTTCTAAAGCAAGTGATAGTTGTGGAAGGTTCAAGAATGCAGACGTGGATCTGATCTCTCCATATCCACTCTGAGTAAAGGGTCTTCATAGACTGCAATAAAGCTTTTGTCTTCCAACAGCCGTGATGGCCCCAGTGTTGTCGGCACATGCCAACTCTATATCCAGCTTTCCCAACCATCCAATACCGCCACTTACAGAATTTGTCAGAAGACATCAGGACGCATGTATCTTACCTAATTTTCTCTTCTCTCTCCCTCTCTCCCTCTCTTCTTCTCTCTCCCCTACCCTTCCCACACTTCTGAGAAAAATAAAACACTTTATTTCACTTTTTTTCTAAAAGTCGGTGACCTCATTCTCCTATACCATGTCATCCTTCTTCGCAAAGGCACATCACACTTTCCCCCACCCCAAGGCCGGTAAGACTGTTGCAAGGTGAAAGATTTATTGGAAAAATGACAAAGGCTTGCATTTATTATTTCAAACTAGTATTGCCGTTATACACCTTTGCGTCTGGAAATTACACAATCCTGAAAGCAGCAGATGGTGAAACCATCCCATATGCTACCCCTGGCCTCTGTCACCTGTACTGATCCTACTTGGATGAGAAGTGTCAAGATGAGACTGCTCCTTTCTTGTGTATAAAACAAGAGGAGATGGCAGAGAGCACCAGAGGTGAAGATGAGAGCTGATATTAGTCTCCAACTTCTACGACTATTCTCCGGAGAACCTCGTAAGATCCTCATGGAGTGGGTCCAAGGGACCTACACTTCTTCTGGTGCACTAGGGGTAAGGAGGGAAAGTTCCCAAGACTGGTGTGTAAGACTGTGGGTCAAAAATTGATGGGGAGAGATGAGCCCTAATTTCTATGATTAGAATGTGGAAAATGTGCCCATTCCACAACGACATTAAAAACCAGGACATGTGGTCTGATTGAAGGTATTTTTCTATTTACTTTTCTATTTTCATTGTAAAAGTTATGCACATTAAGCACATTAAAGCAGATAGATAGATAGATAAATAGATAGATAGATAGATAGATAGATAGATAGATAGATAGATAGATAGATAGAAAGAAAAAAAAAAACAAGAAAGATCTTACCCAAGAGCTACTCAGACCCAACCCTCTGGCCGAGAATCAGGAAAACCATGACTGCCATTATGCTCCAGCTAGGCTTCTAATGTAGGACCCCTTTGTTTCTCCAGCCCTGGCAAGAAATGAGCAGATTACATTTTCTTCAACAAGTAAATGGCACAGAGAAAACGAGGGGTAAAGGCAGTTTATTAAAAGGCTCCAAGTGACATATCAATCACATACAATATGTGGAATTTTTCGGGTCCACTTTTGATCAAACAAACTCTATAAATACATTTACAAGACAACTGGGAAAACGGAAAAGTTATTGGGTAGTAGACGGTGTTAAGTCAGTCTTGGTCATTTTCTTGGGTGTAATATTGTGTGGCGGTTATGTCAAAACTGGTCTTTATCTATTCAAGTGTATTTCTGGGTGAAATGAGTTGATGTCTGCACTTTGCTTCCCAGTATTTCAGAAAAAAATTAGTATGATGGGGAATACATGAAACACAAAGAAAGTTAATGATTGCTGAAGTTGATGACTCTTGAACTTAATGGGTACACGGAGTGCATTGTACTATTCCTTCTGCTTTTGAGTGTTTGAAAATTTCCGTAATAAACAGTTAAAATTTTCTTAAAAAAAGAGATGCTTGGATTACTGAGAGTAATGTGTGGGCAAGAGATGAGAAGCAGGAAAAAAATATGAAATAGTCTTATTCATGGGGACGATAGCAAGTGAAATATGAGAATTGGGCTGTGAGCTATCAGTCGCCTATTGCAGATTCTGGCAGATATAAGCCATCCTTGAACAAATGGTGCTGGAAATAGCTTTGCAATTTGATACAAAGTTTATTTACCCAGAGAAAGAACTTGGAAAGAAGGGGATATCTTACTGATTTCTTAAACATGTTTTTTTTTTAAATTCACTTTTTTTTGTTCTTGTTGAAGGATGCATAGGCAAATCATGTATACAATAATACACACCTCTGGTAAGAATGTTGAGGGTGGTGTGCTTGAACTTCTCTTATCTAAAAGAAACCAGGTAACGGCAATTACTAACCTTCATATGTCAGCTCAGTAGAGAAAATAATTGAGGTGCAGAAAGGTTTTAAGTGGTTCGAACCAACGGCGTACGTCTTAATCAAAGTCATCACCATCTCCAAGGCAATAGCCATATAGTAAAGGAAATTTGCACTCTTTAGGAACTTCTGCCATCTCTGGGGATCCATTACCTTGACAGAAGGTGGCAATCTTTCCACAGTGCCCCACCAAATATCAAACTTCTGTTCATTGCTGTGCTAGTAGTAGAACAGGGTGCTACCTGAGACAAGTTCCCAGAATTGTGTGTGTGTGTGTGTGCCTTATGCACGTATGTTTGCGTGTTTGTATTTTGGATGGATCCTCAGTGGAATTTGTTAATAACAATACCTCCCTTTTAGCAGAAGTGGTGGGATACATTTATTGGGTGTAGATAAAGGAGCACATAATACACATTCAATAGATGGTTTGTAATATATTTACCCATGAAGCTGTTCATAATAAGGTGCTCATGAACCAAGAGCAGTCAGAAAATGAAATTCAGAGAGTTCTGTACGTATGGATGAGAAAAATACCTGTCTTTATTTTCACCTACTTCTCATTTAAATTGATCATGTCCTTCGATTATGATCCTAGGTAAGAGACTATAGTAATATCACTAGTACATGTGACAATGTCACCAATAAAAATGATTGTATCACGTTACATTTGTTCTACATTTCTCAAATACTGTTTATGCTTATCAGTACTTCAAAACAAAATTGTGGTAGTTATTATCTCTATTACTAGATACTGTTATGTAATGTGTTAATAAGGAAGCACATGTTATCAAATCACAGTATTTAAAAAAAATTAAACCATATTTCAGAATAATAAATTTTTATAATCTTATACATTTAATTTAATGCATTTATTAAAAACTATATTATTCTTTTAAGGGAGCCACAGGGTACATCCAGGTGCCAAAGAGACCCAAAGCACAAAACGTTTGAGAATGCCTGCGCTACAAGTTTTGGAATGAGAATCTATGGAGAAGGGAAGGGATTGGGCTGACATGCTGGGTGTTTTCATATTTGTTATCTTACCGACAGAAATGATATAGAGGCTTCTATGATTGAAGTACTGGAGTCACAAGGACAAAAAGTAAAGTTGAGTTTTGGCATATATTGGGTGGGGGGAGTTAGAGTAAGTTGGGCAATTTTTCCATGAACAAATAACCAAGTGGCCAAAGGTAGTCACTATGGGTCAGTGAGCAGGAGAGTGGTGTCTGAGGCTACTGCTTTTGAAGGCTGGAAGCAAACTAGCTAGAAGCTGGGCACAGGGAAGAAAGAGAGCAGAAGGGATCCAGAGGGGTAATGGCCTGAGACTGGCAGACAATATGGTCCTAAAAGATGTGAACCCAGTCCACATCACTTTCCCTGCAAACCTAGTGAGGAGCAGACAATAGCTGCAAGTCTTCCTTTTTAGAATGCTGGCCTCAGATAAGTGAGGTGATTGGGAAGTGGCCCAGATTGGAAGAATAATGCTGCATGAAGCTATGGGGTGGGGGTGGGGAGGTTGTTTTAAAGATCCCAAGGCAGCAGGAGTAAAGAAACAGTGTTTTTTAAATGCCAGTTTATTTTTTTATACTATATATACATAATTTTTTAACATTTTATTGTTTTATTTTCCCCCTCCCTTTTGGTAACCACTAGTCCATTGTCCATATCCATGAGTCTCTGTTTGTCCTGTTCATTTGTTGCTTTTAGGTTTATACCTCACATTTGTGACATCATGTGATTTTCAGCCTTTCTGTCTGGCTTATTTCGCTTAGAATGATTATTTCGAGGTCCATCCATGTTGTTGCAAATGGCAGTATTTCATTTATTCTTATGGCTGAGTAAGATTCCATTGTATATATGTACCACAGCTTCTTTAGTCAATCATCTGTCACAGGACACTTCAGTTGCTTCCATGTCCTGGACACTGTGAATAATGCAAGAAGCAGTGTTTTTCCAAATCCTTCTATTTCCTATTCCACTGCACCCCAAATCACCCTCCAGCACCTCCTGCAGTTAGAAAACAATAATAGAAGCCAAGGTAAAATTGTCCTGAGAAACCAGCCACATCAGAAAAGGTTCCTGCTATTAAGGCCAGATGGCCTTGACCTGTGGTTCTTCATACATTAACCCACAGCAGTGGTTCTCAAAGTCCAGTCACCATACCACAGGCATAGACATTCAGCACCAGCATTAGCTGGCAAATTGTCAGAAGCAAATTATTGGGCCTCAACCCTAGTCACACAGCTAGCAAATGACTGAGTCAGCATATCCAGCTACATCTTTTAACCCCAAATGTGCCACTGTTTTGTTAGCTGTGGCTGAGCAAATGCCCTTAACTAGGGGCAAGAGTATTGGGGGAGGGGGTGACAGGGGAGGGAGAAGTATTTTCCTTTGTAAATGAGTCTACAATTCCTAAATTTTTCCATCCAGGTACTTCTACATGATTGAGATTTAGACAGGATTTCCAGCTATACTTCCACAGGATACCTTTCTTTGTGGATGGTCTCTTTCATGCAGGCCTCCCTCTGCTGAAAAAGGATCAGGGTTAGAAGAGGGTGAGGGGCTGGGGCAGTGTTCAATCTCAACAGGACTCTTCTCAAAGAAGTTGGGTCCAGCAAGGTGCTGCCCATGTAGTACTGCTGTACTGTGAGGGACCCCATCCAGAGCTAGGGGATCAGAGAAGGCGTCTTGGAGGTGATGCAGGACAGGGAAAATTCACCTAATTGGGAGTAGACCAAGCCTTATGCCGAGAGAAGAGAGTTCTTTGGTAGAGAGTATAGAAAGAATTCAACACACAAGCCAAAGTTTGAGTCAAAAGGAAAGTTTATTGGAGAAGGGGTAACATTCTGTATATAGCGTGTGGTCTCCTCTCAGAGGTAGAGAGTAAGAGATCCCAAGAGAGACTCAGAGGGACAGAGACAATAGAGAGGAGGGCAGTTAGAGAGAGTAAAGGCACTGAGATGGCCAAGAGAGAGACATGGAGAGGGGCCCTAATTGTTCAGGGAATTCAGTTTATATATCATTCTTTAGTTCCTGTGAGTTACAGTTTAAAGACTTTGTTCACCCATTTCCTTTAATATGGACATACAATGACGAAGGGGAAGAGCCTGTAGCACAAAAAAAGAGAGAGAGAGAAGAACATGTAGTGGGAAAGGCCTGCTGGTAGTTTCCAGCCTTTAATCCATAGGTTCCTATGGTTTTATTTGTGGAGGGCAGCTATTTAAAGACTGTTTTTCCTGGTCTCCTTTCACAGGTGTGGGAAATGGGATGTTAGCACTCATAGCAGAAATCTTCCTTTATTCTGCAGGTGTCCTCATGGCCTGGCTACAGAGCTGATCAGCATATTGCAGTCTCTAGCTTGATTTAATACTTTAGTTCTCTTGCCTCCTCCCTACATTAGGGAGAGTGATAGATCTGGATGTAAAGCAAGGGGACACCAGGAGGGAGGCCAGATCCTCCAAGATTGGTCCAAATCAAAGCCAGCTCTGGGATGCAGTCGGGATAGGACCTCTAGGGTGACTTCGGAGTCACCATGAAATCCTGAGGACTTACTCATTCTCTCTTGTAGCCCTCAGGGCTCTATTGTCAAGATGTAGATTAGAATCACAAGGTTCAGTCTGGTTGTAGCAGACCAGTATGTGGGGGCAATGACTGGCTGTTTTTTAGGTAGTGGTGGCTCTTCTGGGACTTCCAGGGTCACTGAGCTCTCCTTACTCAACCCCAGATTTCTGCCAAAGGAAGGACACACAATACAAAGGGTAATTCATGGAGGGGAGGAAGTGAGGAAGGTAGGAAGGACTGCCCCTCAGGCCACCAGAGGCCTTCCCCTGTGCCACCACCTACTCACTAGCAGGAGGGCAGGCCATTTCCTCTCTCTGATCCTGCCTCCCCTCAAAATCCCTCCAAGGACCCACTGGCGACTCCATTTCTGCTTCTCTCACCTTACTGCCACTTTTCATGTGTGTTCCTCCACCCTCTGGTGCCATCTTCTAAATCCCATTCTAAATCTCTAATATTTACACAGGTCCAAGTTTCACAGTGTTGGAAAATCCTGCTGTCCTTGTTATCATTATTATTATTTTACTAAAAGTCCTTTGAAAACTCAAGAGCAAAAGAAAAAACTAATGTGCCAAAAGTCACCTCAGTTTGAGTATATCATCCCATCTCTCGAGGCTCCTGTACTGAGAGTTTAGCCATATCCAGAGAAACTGAAAATTGTAGCCTGAAAAAAGTAAGCCTTCCCTCTCTGGTGTAAGGTTGTGGCAATTAGAACCATGGGAGTGGCAGTGGCCTTTCCAGTCAGCTACACGGCCCTTAGGTGACTTGAAAGCCAAATATCTGTGAATTGGAAATCTTATTAAGATTCCTTCTAAGCCGCCATCAGTTTATGATAAGAACTGCTAACAGGTCAAACCAGCTCTTTTCTGACTCAAGGAAACCGAGTTGTAAAGATGATGTGTAGGTTGCTTAAGGTTACAAACACAACTAGTAATGATGGAAAAGTGTAAGAGAATTGCTCTCTTGTCTCCCAGGCAAATGTTCCTGAAAATATAGTCATCTGAAGGAGACTAACTTTTATTTGAACCTCTCAACCTACAGTCACTCTGGACGATAAAACAATTATGGTGGTTCTTCTCTCTAAGATCATGTCGATCTGTGCTCACTCCACTCCGACAATTCATACAGATTATTGAATCTCTTTGAACTCCTACAATCACCAACATCCATTTTGGAAAGGCACCTACACGATACCACTTTCAAGACTGAGAGAACTGAATTCCAATCCTGAGGTCATGAGGTCATGAGGTACATGACGGTCCCAGAGAGATTAAATGTAGCATTAAACATCTCCACTAAGCAGCAGAAAAATTCTTGGATTGAACAGAAAGAGCAACAAGTCCTGGAGATAGCAGCTTTCATGGGGGTTGTGACCTTGGATACTGTATCTGTTAAAGGGAAGGAAAATCTTCTGGACTATAAACTCCCGGAGGGCACAAATTGTTTAGTCTACATTTCTCACAGCAAAATTTAGCACAGTAGTACAGCTAAGGGATCTGTGTACATTTGTTGGATGCATGCTCGTGTAAATAAATTGTTTAGGGGAAATAATCCAGTGAATTGAGTAATAACTTTGAGAGGGCTTCCAAAAGAGGTGTTCTGTTTTGCTCTACTCTAAGTACCAGATGTCATGTTGTAGGCTGATTTTAAGGTGGGGACTGAGAAAGATGTAAAAGATAAAGCTTGCCATAAAGATCCTTTAGTTTAAATATACTAATTTAGTGTTCATAACAGGATTATTATTTCCATTTTTGCTTAACAGATGATACAACTAACGCTCAGAGAGGTTAGATGTTTTATCTGAGCTCATGCAGCTAGCAAGTGCCTGGGCTCTCCTTTCTGAGCCTGAAGCCCTTGCTTATTCTTTCTCCCCACTCCCAGGTATCAGGCTCTCACAGGTGCCTGAAAGATTCCTGCCACGGAATTGCCATCCCTGAAACACCCCCACCTCCACCCCAGTGAATCATTTTTTTCCTGCGGGGAAGGGCCTGGAGCCAGGTGAGGCCAAAATCTCCATTTCAGGGGATTTCTCTAGAATTCGTCGCTGTGGTTACCTCTAGTAGAATCTGTTTCAAAAAGGGATTGTCTGACTGCGAGTACAGCGGTGCCGCTCATCACTGAAGGAGGCAGAATCCGGGGCTGGGGGCCGCACAACAAGAGGGGAGGGGCCAGGGGCGGCCCCCTTGTGACCAGCCCTGAGGAGAGGTCAGGAGAGAAGGCTGGCTGAGAAGTGCCTGGACAGCAGCAGCTGCTGACGTTCTGAATCACGCGCCTGGGGCCCAAGGTAACCCAGACCTTTAAACAAACAGCGGGGCTGGGGGCGCTGCGGGGGCGGGAAGGGGCAGGGACTTTGGGGTTGAGCCCTGAAGACTGAAGCGGCAAACGCGTGGAGGCTGTAAAGGGCAAGACTCGTGAGAGTCCAAATTCTTGGAAGAATCATAGGGAATGTGGGTGCTGAAGCAAGAAACGAGGTGTGAGAGGGAACACAAGCACGAAGGAGCATGAGAGGGCGCAAGAGCGTGGCTGAGTGAAAGAACAGCACTTGGAGGTAGGGGCAAAAGGTGGAACACAGCCAGCCCCAGAAGCACAGGTAAGGTGGAAGAAGGGGGATATTTTGTTCCCCTGAGCCCATTTTCTATAGGTGACCCCCTTTCAGCCATTTTTAAGGTAAAATGTTCACCCAAGTGTGTTTTAGGATATAAGGAATGAACGTCAGAGGAAGCTGTACCAAAGTGAGGCTGCGCAAGGCGCAGGAAAGGCAGTCAGAGGGTGGCGCCTTTTTTAAAGAAGATTCCATTTCTTTTCACCCTAAAGCTCAGACTCTACCCCTGCCCCCACCTCTTCCACTCTCCGTCTGCCTCCCTTCCACTCCGCACCACCCCCGTGCGCCCTGGGCACGGTCTGATCGCCTTTAAGCCAGGTAACCGACCGCCTCGGTCTCCACACCAGCTCCGCGAGCCTCTGAATAGAAGGGGTGGAGCTCGCAGCGGTCGCGGCTGAGCATAAGGGCGGGTGGGAGGGTCCCGGGGGCGCTAATGGCCCGCCGCGGCCATGACGCTGGCCCGATTATTCACAGCAATCCCTCTCATTTCATCTACAGTCGCAGCTCGATTCCAGACGCCTTTCTCCTCAGCCCAGGCGGTGAGCTGATGGCTCAAGTTCCAGAATCTTCCTTACCCTCTGGCTCTTTGGTCTGCTGGAGCTCGGGAGGTGGGGGAGGAGCCTTGCCTGAGGAGGCGGCTGAGAAGGCGGGGGAAATGGAGGTGGAGGCGGTGAAGACGAACGTGTGTTTGGCCTGGGACCTGAGGTGAAGCTGGAGCCATTACAGGATCGGAATCCCGCGCCTGAGAACTTGACGTGGAGCGGCGGCAGCGGCGGCGACGAGAAGGTGCTCCCTTCAACCCCCCCTCGCTGGCCCGGCAGCTCCTCACCCCTTTGCCCGCGCCGCAAGCCCCGCCCTCGGTCCCAGTCCCGGGCCCGCTCCCGAGGTCCTCCCGGGCCCTCGGCCCCACCTCGCCTCCAGCCCATCCTCCCCCGCCGCTGCCCAGGCCCCGCCCTGGCGCAGACCTCAACGTAGATCCCGGCCGGTGTCCAGGCCACGGACGCGGCAAAGCTGTTTGGTGACTTAGGCGGCTTTGGGGATCGAGGTGGCTTTGGGGACTGGCTGCTGGAGGTGGAGTTTGATCAGGGTCCCACAGGCTGCTCTCATGTGGAGAGCTTTAAAGTAGTGAAGAACTGGCAGAAGAACCTTCGTTTGATCTACCAGCGTTTCGTTTGGAGTGGGACCCCGGAGACTAGGAAGCGTAAGGCAAAGTCGTGCATCTGTCTTGTATGTAGTACCCATGTGAACAGACTCCACTCTTGTCTCTCCTGTGTCTTTTTTGGCTGCTTTACTGAGAAACATATTCATAAACATGCAGAAACAGAACAGCACAATTTAGCTGTAGATCTCTATCATGGGGTTATATATTGCTTTATATGTAAGGATTACGTATATGACAAAGACATAGAACAGATTGCCAAAGAAACAAAAGAGAAAATGTTGAAATTATTAACTTCCACCTCAACAGATGTTTCTCAACAACAGTGTATGGCATCAGGTATTGAAAAGAAGCAATCAACCTGTGAGTCAAAGGAACAGGAGCCAAAGTTGGTGAAACCCAAGAAAAAGAGGAGAAAAAAGTCAGTCTATACTGTAGGCCTAAGAGGGCTAATCAATCTTGGGAATACCTGCTTTATGAATTGTATTGTCCAGGCACTTACCCATATTCCTCTACTGAAAGATTTCTTTCTCTCTGACAAGCACAAATGTATGATGACAAGCCCCAGCTTGTGTCTTGTCTGTGAAATGTCTTCACTTTTTCATGCTATGTACTCTGGGAGCCGAACTCCTCACATTCCCTATAAGTTACTGCACCTGATATGGATTCATGCAGAACACTTAGCAGGGTACAGGCAGCAGGATGCCCATGAGTTCCTTATTGCAATATTAGATGTACTGCATAGACACAGCAAAGATGATAGTGTTGGGCAGGAAGCCAGTAACCCCAATGGCTGTAACTGCATTATAGACCAAATCTTTACAGGTGGCTTGCAGTCTGATGTCACATGTCAGGCTTGCCATAGTGTGTCCACAACAATAGACCCATGTTGGGACATCAGTTTGGATTTGCCTGGCTCTTATGCCACATTCAGTTCTCAGAGTCCAGAGAGGACTGACGGCACAGTGCATAGGGATGGCTACATGCCAGGAATCCCCTCACTCACAGACTGCCTCCAATGGTTTACAAGGCCAGAGCACCTGGGAAGCAGTGCCAAAATCAAATGTAATAGTTGCCAAAGCTACCAGGAATCTACCAAACAGCTCACAATGAAGAAGTTACCCATTGTGGCCTGTTTTCATCTAAAGCGGTTTGAACATTTAGGCAAACAGAGACGAAAAATTAATACTTTTATCTCCTTTCCTTTGGAGCTGGACATGACTCCATTTTTGGCCTCCACTAAAGAGAATGGAATGAAAGATGACCAGCCAGAAACTGATTGTGCACCCAATGAGAATAAGTATTCCTTGTTTGCAGTGATTAACCACCATGGAACTTTGGAAAGTGGACACTACACCAGCTTTATCCGACAACAAAAGGACCAGTGGTTCAGCTGTGATGATGCCGTCATCACCAAGGCTACCATTGAGGACTTACTCTACAGCGAAGGGTATTTACTGTTCTATCACAAACAGGGTCTAGAGAAAGAGTAGTCTTACCAGACCACGTACCAAAAAAAAAAATGTAGAAGAAATGAAAAGTAGATCCTAAAGTGATACACAAACCTACCTGGAATGGACAATGACAATACTCATACAACAATGAGCACCTCTTGAAGTATCACAAAAACCTCCTGGAATTGACATGATAATAGTACCTATATGATAATTAGCACTTTGATATAAAAAACATATTTTACCATGACCTGTGGGGAAAAAATACTAGTGACCATTCAGCCTTAAGAAATGGAAGGAGGGAGGTCAAAAATGGTCACATAAAGCATAATTAAGTGAAAGGAATGTTTTAGGTGGAGAGAGTGAGAATAGAGATGTTCTGGCACTATATGTCATTTGTTTCTATAAAAATACTGTGGAAAGTCAGGGAGTATTCTTTCATCAGCAAAAAGCTTCACAATTGGTATTCTTGCTGTAGCTGACCAGTCACATGGTGTGGAAAAAATATTTTGAAATAAATTTTCAAAAGCTTTAAAATAAAAACACTTAAAGAAAAAATAAACTTTTTTAATTTTAAAAGAAAAATGTTTTTAAATGTTGAAAAAATTTTAGATATTTTTAACTTAAATTTTGAGTTTTTTCATTAAAAACTTCAAACTTATAATAAGACTTAAAACATTTTATAAGTTTGCAGCTTAAAAATTAAAATGAACAAAACATTAAAAATGGAAGTTTACTAAAAAGGTAAAGAATTAGCTTTAAAAAGTTAGAAGGAAGCTCTTAAAAGTTTAAATGAAATAAAATGCTTATATAAATGTTTTCAAATTAGAGCATAAAATATGTGTTGAAAATCAAAGGTTAGCAAAATATGAAAGTTTAATGATTAAGAAAAATACAGAATGGAATGGAATTTCAATTTTTTTGTTTTTATTATAGCATTTATAAAATTTTAATGCAGTTAACTATAAGTATCTAACCCTGCCCCCGCCACATTTGACTATGTCATCCCAATCCTAGCACAATAGGTTGCACACATGTGGCACTGAGAAGTCCAATGTAATGACTAATACATTAATTCCTTGCCGTCTATTATTTCATCAGATTAATTTACTAGAACATTAGGGAACGTAATAAGGATTAAGTTGATGGATGAAGAATATCTTGAAAAAGGCCCCACGGTAGTGATCATGGCAATTCATAAATAGGATAATGAAGGTAAGGCTGCAGAAACTTTGATTACTTAATAGTTTTATCGATGGCTGATATTGGATCTGGGATACCAAGATGAAATGGATAAATATTTTTTTCAATTACAGTTGGCATTCAATATTATTTTTATTAGTTTCAGGTGTACAACATAGTGGTAAGACATTTATATAATTTACAAAGTGACCCCCCTGATTAGACTAGTACCCACCTGGCACTATACATAGTTATTACAATATTATTGACTATATTCCTCATGCTGTACTTTACATCCCTGTAACTATTTTGTAACTACCAATCTTTACTACTTAATCTCTTCACCTTTTTCACCTAGTCCCCCAGCTCCTCTCCCATCCAGCAACCATCAGTTTATTCTCTGTATCTATGAGTCTGTTTCTGTTTTGTTTGAAAATTCAAATTTAAGTTTAGATAAAAGTTTTAAAAGGAAAGTTTAGAATTCAAGACAAAAATACAAAGTTTACTTAAAAATTTTAAATTTAAAAAAATCTAAAAAGGTAAAATTAGAGAATAGAGAATTTTTAAATATACAAAGAACTTTAGACAAGTTCAATTTGAGATTAAATAAAAGCTTTAAATATTTAAAAAGGGTAAAATTTTAAAACATTTAAATAAAATTTAAAAATTTAAAACATTTAAATAGAAAATATTTAAAAAGCTTAAAATGGTTTTTAATTTAAGCATATTAAAATCGATACGGGTATGTAAAAAGTAAATGAAGACAGGAATAATAAGACAAAGAGGTTTGTAAACATGTTTCTTTGAGTTTAATGTTGATAAATAGAATTTTGTAAGAAAAAGATTTTAACCATCATTTTATCATTCGGTTGTGAGATCATTGTAAGGCCTCAACTCTAGCCCACCTTTCCCTTTAGGTTCTGTTCCCCATCTGATTTCCTGAAGGAAGTAGAGCTATTTCTTTGGCAGAATCAATATCATCCGGAAAAGGTGAATATAGTAGGGACTCTCTCTCATTTAGAACTGCATTATTCATACAAATTATTCACTTCTGAAAAGGGATTTTTGATAATTGAGTGATGTAAAGATATTAGATCTCAACTGTGAATCTCTAACTTTGGTGTTTGAGCCCCATGGCCTGATTGAGGAAGTGGCAGGGATACATATCTGAGGACCTCTCAACCTCTTCTCTCCTTCTTCCCTCTTGATGGAGAAAGAAAACCTTTAAATGCCCACAGTAGAGCTAAGGGTTTGTGCTTGACAGTCTGTATACTCATTCTTTACTCTCTTTTTTACCTTGTTCCATCATTTATTCCTGGTTCTCTGAACCTCTCAGCTACCTGACCTTACCTACATAAGAGTCCCAGCCTGTAGGGCTCCTTCCTTGGTGGCTTCTACTCCTTCAAGACTCAACTCACAGATGGTTTCTCTGGAGCCTTCCCTGAATGCTCTAGGTAGACATAAATTGGAAAATTGTTCCTCCCTTACCTGTGTATCCCTCTCACAGTGCCTCAATAGTACGTTGTCTGTACTTCAGTGATAGTACCTATTCAACTGTGATTCTGCTGCAGCTTTGTGATTGTCTGCCCCTCTGTACCAAGCATTCTGAGAACAGGGGCCAAGCCTTATTCATTTCTGTGTTAATAAATGGTTGTTGAATGTGAGGATGAGTTCAGTTATTTGTTCTGTTCACCCTCTCAGTAATGTGTTCTTACCCATTCATCCATCAAGCTCTCATGTGCCCATCTAGACCAAGTGATGTAATACAGTGTGGCCAGTGTTGTATCTTGCCTAAAGACTGTATGAAATGCTACTCAGCTTCAGGAGGTGGCTTAAGAAAGGTGCTCAGTGAGGAAGTAGCCATGTTGTGTGGAAGAAGTCCCAGGTACAATGCAAGGAAAAGAGCACAGACCTAAGAATTGGTAGTCATGAGAGACTGCAAGGGGGAGCAAAAGCTGAAGCAGAGACCTGGGCTCTCTGGTATGTGCATGGCAACACTGCCCCTCACTGCAGTGTCCCTGAACACCCCACAGTGTCTTACCTTATACCTGTGTACTATACGTCTCTATGGTGTATCGTGTTCATTTACCTTCCCAGGAGACTGTACTTCACCATTTCAGAGTTCTGTATCACACGGCACATCATGGCTCTGCAACAGCGGAGTGTTATATAGTGGCTTAGTTTAGTGGAGAGCTATAGTTTCTTTACCACTCCACCTCTTCTTCCATTCTTCGTGGTTCTAGTGAGGCTATTGATCACTTTGCCTTGTTCCTTTCACCCTCCCAGAGTTGGGCATATCACTTATACTAGGCCAGATGAGATTTCTCAATTCCCCTACTCCTCCATCCACACCCTTCCCACCAGTGTGATTCTTCTGAAGATGGCCAAAGGACCCAACAGGGTTCTGTGCAATCAGAGTCCATTGCTAAATTGAATACATAGAGATACTGGCTAAGGGTTTTGAACATATTACCTAAACTATATGGTCAATTGGTGTCTTCCTGTTCTTAATGCCACAGAGGTGGATAAGGGAAGGAAGAGCGACCTCAGAAGGACTCCATTATATAAAATTGAGAAACAAGCAGGTCTGTGCATGTCTTTGGAGCAGGTGTTAGCTCAGCCACTGACCTGTGCCAGACTTCAAACCTTATAGCAATGATGTGGTGATTCCCAATTAAAGGGAAAAAGGCAATAATGTTTCATGAGTCCCAAGATAGGACAGGCATTACGGTAACTGCTTTACACCTATTACGTCACTGAGAACAATCTTGGGAGACAATCATTACTGGACATACTTTACAGATTGAGAAAATGAGACTCAGAATGAAAAACGATTTGCTTAAGTTCACTGCACTATATTAAGTAGTGGAGCCAGTATTAAAACCCAGGTCCTCAAAGCAGAAGTCAGGACAGCCTTTAACAAATCTGGATGCAAATAACCTGGAATGAGAGTCATCTATCAACTGATGATACAGAACAACCCATGCTGCAGGTGAATGCCTCTATGCCAATGGCTGGCTTAAATAGTCAGATCAGGCTAAATGACTTTTCTAAGAATACCTAGGATGGATGAGGCCAAAATCCTACTCTGTTACTAGACATACAGCCTCGCTCAATGCTATATACTTGGCTGAGCACCAAGACCTGGTTATAAGATCTCCTCTTTTTACTGTCTATGAAACTGTCAGCTCTCTTGTTATATCAGGTTTCCTTTCTAGCTTCAATACCACGGCTAGTACTTTGTGTGACACTTTCACCACTTACCTTCCACCTGGCCTTCCCAGAGTGCCCATAAGACCAGCCCCTCAACCACAGATCTCTCCTACTTGCCTTTTCAGCAGGGTCTTGTCTATTAGGATCTGGTTCCTAGGTGATCCAATGTCGATTTGCAATGTCCAGCTTCTTGTTTCTGCACTGCTTTCAGTTCCTTTATCTTGATTCCCTTCCAAATACACATTAGTAACTACTCTGGGCCGGGGCTGGAACTGTGTCTGTGCAAAGCCCTCAGGCATACCACAGTATATGGTAGGTGCTTAACATGCTGCCTGAATGAATGCATGAATGAACGAAAATTTCCACCCTACACTCAGCTTCAGTAGTTGACTTCATGTCCCTTTCTTCTGAGGTCAAAAAACTCATAAGATTGATTTACCCACACCACTCATATCGACACACTTCTGTCTATCCATTCTCCACACTTTCACTGTAGTTTCAGAGGAAAAGGAATTCTGCTTTCTTTCTGACACTGAACCACTAGCCTCCTTTCCTGAACCATTTCTGAAAGCCAAGGGGCCTTGCTCCCAAACTCTCCCCTCTACCTGAGCAGCAACCATATTTTCTCTAGACAGTTAATATGCAGCAACTAGACACTCTAGACTTTCTTCTAGATGGTTCTTCAAAAACCTTGTCCCATCATCTCTATAAGACATAGGAAATGTCTCTCAAATCCCAATAGTTCCTCTGGAGTGTATATTGTCCCCTGAAGAAACCAAAAAGTCTGTTGTAAGATCTCGATTTGGGGTTCACATTTAAAACAATTTATACTTTTGCGTGATGCTTCTGTCCCTAATATTTCTCACCTTTGTTTCACTGTCATACTCTTCTACACATGTTTTTCTTAATCATTTCCACTTGCTCACCTCCTATGCTATTTTTAGTTCCCCCATGGCTTCTGCCTATACCACTCTATTGAAACTACTCTTGATTAAGTTCAAAGTGACTGACTTTTGCTATTTTATCCCATTTGTTAAAGAACTATATAATAATTGAAGACAGTGGGGCAACAGACAGAATATTTGGTGTTAAATCTTTCCTTGCAAATCTGGTTTGCAATTTTGCCATGTTGGCTACTACTCAGGGTAGGCTCCTCTTTTCATTTACCAGGAGAGTATGCCATGTCTAAAAAAAGGACTGGGGCTAAGGGTGAAGCAAGTGGAGTTGAAGAAAGGATGGCACTGAAAAATCAAATTTTAGAAAACTGGATTATGTTTTAAATGTACTAGAGAAGTTAGTATTTCTAAGCACAGGTGTGAAGAACCCTTTTTGTATAGAAAGGAGACTTTATTGAGAGTTTAATTATGTCCTAATTGATCTGCTTTCAGAATGATCTGCTTAAAAGGAGACACTTTTATTCTCTTCTCAAACTTATCATTTAAAGCTTCTTTCTCACTGTACCTCTGATAGAGAATTAAACTGACTGGCCTGCAATTTCTACTCCTCTGTGATGGAGGAGGTGTGGTGAGGTAGGCCTAGAGTGGAAAGAAGATGACTTTGGGGCACCAGACAGAATTTAACTTAAATCACATCCCAGATCTACCACTTACTAACAGTTGACACTAGACCAATAACAGAACCTTGTGCACAGCCCTATCATGGTGGCTGTTGGAGGTCTAAATGAAATGGTGTTTGCAAGGCATTTAGTACAGAACAGGGCACATGATTAGAACTAAAAATGTCATTTTTCTTGCCCTACTTTTTAGTGTCCAAACGTTCCATTTTCCCCCCAGGTATACTTAGGAAATGATAACTGCTAGCTCTTTGGAAACCCATTTTCCTACACATCACAAGGGCATCCATCACCTAAGTAGACTTCTTTCTACAAATCCTCCTTAGCCAGGTCTCTCCTCACCTCACTGAGTTTTCCCTTCCCATGCTACAGGCACCCAATGGAGTCTGTTTTATTGTTAGCTTGATTTGACAACGAACATGAGACTCAGAGAATCAAATGTCTTTCCCAAAATCACACAGTAATTAAGAGAACAGGGACATAAAGTAATGAGCCCACGCCCTTAACCATCAGGTTTTGCTGCAACCCAAGAATTCTTTTGATTCTTCTGCTTATATTTGAAAAACAGCTGGGCAATACTCACTTCTGAGTCCACCAAATGCATAGACTTGTAAAATATGAAAATTGGGAATATTCCCTACAGAACCTTTAGCCTGCAGCTTTCTCACTGCTTTAAGTATACACTGGCCCAGGGAAAAATGGAGTGACATGCTCAGTGTCACACGGGATCAGCGGCATAGCCAGGAACAGAACTAAGGTCCTGGGATTTCCTTATTCTATGACAGGCCTTCTGTCTGCCAGGTTTCTCTGTAAATATTCTATCTCTTTTGCCTACCATATCTCAGAATCTGCCTTCTTCTAGGCTGGTGTAACCCAGGAGCTCCAGGCCAGGAACCTGCACCTGAGCTTTGAATATTTTGAGGAAAAAAAAAAAAAAACTCCAGACGACCAAAGGAGTGACACCTGCCTTTTATTACTCATGATACAGAGAAGCTTTAACACTTGGTCCTTTGGAGCTACAGGAAAGGGCACTTGGCCAAAGGCAAGCAAGGTTTTATCCCCAAGCCAGGGAGCAGGCTGGAGGGGGCGCTTGCAGAAAGCGTCCATGAGAACAGTGAACTGGCCACCTCCTTGAGCAGAGCGAGCAGATAATATCCATGGGAACAGCCAAGGGAGCAGAGTTCCCATGGGAACAGCAGAGAGTGTCCTTGGGGGTAGACACTGTCAAGAGAGCCCTGTGTCCATTGTCCACTGTCTTTCTCGGGGCTGCTGATGAAGCAACCCTTTTGGTCTTCTGAGTATATGGAGGGGCTGTGTGTTGAATTAACCCCACACTCCACCTCGAAACAACTCCTCCACCTTACATTCTTTGCATCAGTTCTTCCAGACAAGGAGTCCCTGGGTGGTCAGAGCATTTTCACATTGCATGCAAATACCACAGATAAAATAAAGACTACATCTTAACACTAACAATAGTATACGTTTTCCTTTCCAATCTCATTTAGCTTAACTGTACATAAACATTTTCCCTTTCAAGATTTCTCTCCATGAAGCTGCAACTTTCCTCATTCCTTCAGTTTGCTTCTTTCATTCAGAGATAGCCAATTTTAGAACAAACTATCCTTTAAAATTTCTTTGAAATATATATCTCCATACCTTATACCCCATCACTAAAAACATGTTTTCTTCCATATCAGAGATTATGTATGTAAACAAAATTACCAATAATTATAGAAGATTTGAGATTTTTCATTTACCCTTGATAGTTTTAAGGAGGCTGGGCAAAAGGTGGAGGCAGGGTATGGCTAGTGAGACTAACCACTTGCCTTTAAAAGTGCCTCTTTTTTTCCCTCGGTTATCTCAGTCTTAGGGAGTATTAGCTGCATTTACATTTTGGAACATCTGCAAGACCTTGAAAGTTACTGAGAGTTCGAAAAACTTCATTAGACCCTTAATTTTTCCAAGTTAAGTCATAAGTCACAGTAAGTTTTTTTCAAATCATTAGTATAGTTGCCGTGGGGTGTTGCAGATTGCATTGTGCTGCTCCAGTCATGCAGCCAGCCATTCCCAGGTGGAGGCGTTAGCTGTTTTTATCCACCACAGGAGGCTGGATAAGGCTGTTGTCAGAAATTTTGTGCAGACCCAACATGTGGAGCAGTTGCTCATTGCTGCCATCATGCCGGCCCATTTCTGAAAGGTGTTGCCTGCAACGAGACTAAGGATGATATGGCAAGTTTTTAAGGGGTACCAGGAGAGGTAAGTCCTGCCCATCCAGAAGAATGCATGCCACCGTCTGGTCCCGGATTAGAGGAGTAACAGTAATGCGGGCCTGTCCAGGATGGGTATACCATGCCTGTTCAACTTCTGGCCCCCAGGCATCAAGGGAGGTTACCTGCAGTGGTAGAGTCTGCCCTTGCCAAAGGGAGGCAATGTATGTGACCTTCACAATGGTTTGTGTACCTGGGTTGTAACAAATAAGACACAAGGGCCAAAAAGGCAGTGACCTCTGGTCATTAGACCCTCCCCCAGAGAGCCCTTGTCTGGACCCACCCCCTGGGAGCCCCCAGGGAACACCACTGGGGTCTTATCTGCACTGACTAAGGCCAGTACAGGGTTGTTTTGTCAGGGGGTATGTCCTGAGGAGCTGGCAAGAGCAGGTTCTATTGGCCCACTCCAAGGTGCACAGTTGAGTTCATGGTATGTTGACCTGTGTGCTTCATCTTCCAGTATAACCAGGTAGCTGTGTCTTCTGCAGGTACCCCCTCCAGCCACTGTATACAGGCTAGTTTATCTGCTTCTGCATTGTTCAGGCATTGCAAAGATTGGTGTCCATTCACTTAACATGATAGTCTTGGGCTGACTAAGGCAATAAATGTCCTGCCATATACCTTGGTCCCATAGCAGCCACTGGGCCACTTGCTAATGATCAGCCTGCCACTGGGGTAGCCACAAAGACAACCCATGGTGCATAGCCCTATTATCAGTGAAGATGGTCAGGGGCCCATTTCACTGGCTATTACAAGCTAAACAACACATAACTTGGCCCATTGGCTACTGTGTCCTATCCCCTCATCCATTCATATACTGTCTGCCACCAGTTGGTAGACAATGGCTTGCCATGTAGGTGGTTAGCCCCCAGAGGAGCTGCCAGTATACCAGGTGTCTTCTGGAATATGAGGCTTCCCCTCTGGGGTAATGGATTCCAGCACATCCAGAAGGGACCTGGGAGTGGCTAGAGCTTGCTAGAGTACTGACCCCAGAACCTGTTGTAGTTTGCAACTTAACGGACTAGTAGAGGGCTTGCTGTGTTGCAGCAGATATGCACTTCATTGTGCTAGGCTGAAGCATTGGGCCACCGAACTTTTAGTGGCCACATCATGAACCCACCCACCGATGGGATAGGTGGTCTTCACCACTACTTTGGCGAGCCCAGTTAAGTCCTCGGTAGCCAAAAAAGCTTGATACACAGCACTGACTTGTGCTCCTCTGTGCCTTTCTAGAGTTGGGATCAAAACAGAATGGGGACATGTGTCCATTTCTGCCATTGCCAGAGTCCCCAAGCATAGCTGTCTAGGATGACATGTACATTTAATTCACATGGATGTGCGTGATCAAGGATGCCTAGTGCTTGTACTGTCCCCACCACTTGGTTGTCGGTCATGAAGACCACCCATTGTTCCTCCTGCCAGTCCCAGGAGGCCCCTTTGCAAATCAGATGATAAAGGGGGTGTACCAAGCTGTGCTACATGTGGGACGAAAACCCTCCAGTATCCCAAGAGACCTAAGAACTTCAGTTGTTTAGTTTAACTGTAGTGGGTAGAAGGGAAGCCTGAATCTTATCTATTACTGCTGCAGGCATCACCTTTGTCTTATCTGACCAGACTGCCTCCAAAAATTTGACAGACAAGCCAGGGCTCTGCAACTCACTTTCATTGATGGCCCATCCTTTCCCCTGCAGGTACATTACTAACAATGGGGCAACTTGCTGCAGGTCTGAGAGAGAATCAGAAGTTAGCTTGACATCATCCATATAATGGTACAATTGTATGGTAGAGGGTTTAGTCCAATTGATCAAATCCTCAGCCACAAAAGCCATGGCAGATATCCCATTGGTGGGATAGTGAAGGTCCATTGTTATCCTTCCCAGCTAAAGGTGAATTGATTCTAATTCTGGGTAAAGGTCTATGGAGAAAAACACATTAGCCAAGTCTAACACAAAATGGTAAGTTTCCAGTTCCACACTCAAAGTGTCCATAATGGTGGTGGTGACGTAAGGTACAGCAGACAAAAGAGATAGGACCACTTTGTTTTCTATAGCAGAGGTCCCCAACCCCTGGGCCACAGACTGGGCTGGTCTGTGGCCTGTTAGGAACTGGGCAGCACAGCAGGAGGTGAATGGCAGGCAAGTGAGTTTCATCTGTATTTGCAGCCACTCCCCAGCACTGGCATCACTGCCTCAGCTCTACCTCAGATCATCAGGCATTAGATTCTCATAGGAGCACTGAGTCCTGTGTCAAAAAGGTTGAGGGCTCCTACTCTATAGTTCACAGTCATGCACCAGGAGTCATCAGGCTTACATACCTGCCACACAATGGCATTGTAGGGACTGTGTGCCAGATGGATAATTTCCACCTTGGCCAGTTCTTGTATGGTTTTTCCTATTTATTTATGCCCTCTGGGTAGCCAGTACTGCTTCATGACTCCATTCAATGTGGCACCAGGAGGACCACAGAGGATGGCTTTTACCACATGAGTCCTCAGCCAGAATTCATCTCCTGTTGTCTGCAAGCACAGCCCAGAAAAACATCTATCCCCAGGATGTATTCAAGCACCAGGGATATATGAACTTTGTATGTCCATGGGGAGAGTCTTCCCACGGCCAAGGAGAGAACTACTTGTCTTACTCAAATTGACTGTCCTCCATACCCATCAACTGTAGAAAGGGGCCTCTGAAACTTTTCAGGATTGCTGTGGATCAGGGCACATTCTGCCCCAGTATCAACTAAGGCTAAACATGCATTGCACATTGTGGAGGAGGCCAGTAAATGGCAGTCTCCACATTAGGCCTCTAGTCTCTGACAGCATCCCGCAATTGCCAGAGACTTGGGCCATGCAAACAGGAGCCCTAGGGTTTGTCCTCTAGACAGGCTGGTGACAACTCTACTTTGAGTGGGTCTTGGTCCTGCAACAATTCAACTGGGCAAGGGCTCCATTTGGGGCCCCATCCAGGGTGCAGAGTTGCCCGTCAGTCAGGCAGGGGTTGAAATTTATGTTTTGGTTTAAGATGCCACCATAGGGACACCAACATTGCATTAGGCTGCTTATCAATTCTTTTAGGATCAACTTTAGCCCCTATCAGATCTGTTCATACTGCTTTTTGGTCACCTTTACTGGGCTGCCTTTACCCTCTGCCTGTACATTTATAGTGGATCCCATCTCTTTCCCCTGTACCTGTTGGACCCCTCATTTCTGTCTGGCCAGTTCAATTTCCCGCAAATCAGCAACATCCTGTGCTGCTTCCTGGATTGTTCTCCCCACTAGGGTGGACAGGACAGGCACCAAGTTTCCATAATAAGCTGACGGGCCATTTGGATGATGTGATCCCACATACCTGGAGTAAATTCGCCACATCAGGTCCCCCAAATGGCTCAATGTAAATAGCATGCCACATTCCCATCTCCCTGAGGAACATTTGCAGTTCAGGTATAGATATCCAGTGTGGTAACCATGCCATGTGGTAACCCACCATGCCATGTGGTAACCCACCATGAGCCAATTCAGCAGCAACACATTTTCTGCATATTTGAGTATCCCATGTATGTGTTGGTGCAAGGAAGGGTCGGTGGTGACAGTGGCCATCTGGGTCAATTCATCCCAAGACAGTGTAATGCTGTCTGCACTGGTGTCCCAGAAGCAGAATAGCCACCCCACGATGGACTCTGATCCTTTCTGGTGGAACTTGGCAGCCAATTCTACCAGCTCGCTAACGTATATGGCTAGGCAGAGGTGTGTAAATAGTTCAAGGGAGGAGGCAGGTTCCTTAGGTCCTGCCCCTTTGGGCATTTCCTACTGTCTTTAATTTTTGGACTATAACCAAGTGAACCTGAGATACACCTGTAGCCTCCCCTTGGAGGGACATCTCAATTTCTTCATCTGACTCTGACTCACTTTCCATTGTGGAGTCTCACTTACTGGGGTTCCGTTCATACTGGGCAATCACTGTATGTATGCAAGCCCTTATTAGCTTTCGTGCCTGCATACTCGTGAAGTGGCAGGCTAGGTCCTACAGCTACTCACTACTCTGTTCTGTCACCCCAGAATATCCTTATTATTACCCTCTGTGACTTGCATGTCTCTTTCTAATTTTACTTCCTCTTCCAGAGTTTTCACTCTCTCTCCATCCTGCAACTGTTTTAGTAATAGTTTCATGCAGTGCCTGCAGGAGAGGCCAACCCACTGTGGCTGCCACACACCCAGCTCCTTCTTCTTTTTTAAAGAACAACACTCTCAGTAGAATCTGTAAGAGGCCCATAGGCATATCAGGGGTGTACCCTATTCTCTGGGTGGGCACCAAGGCTTGACACCTCAAATAACATGGACCCAGAGGCCCACCCAGGATTGTCCCCAGCCAACTCCCACCTGGGATCATCCCTGGCGAACTGAGGATTACTCCCAGCAAACACCCACCCAGGATTATTCCTGGCATCGAGATTCCCCCTGAAAAATTTAGGGTTCCCCCCCAACAGACCCCCCCCCAACAGACCTGGGATTCCCCCTATCCCATCTACTCAAGATTCTACCCCCGCCTATGATGGACTCAGGAGTGTCCTTGGCAGGGTTCCCCCAGCATTTTCACACTCAAGGTCAATTCAACCAGGATATTTTTCAGAATATCCTGCTGACTACACCAATTGTAACCCAGGAGCTCTTGGCCAGGAATCTGCACCTGGGCCTTGGATATTCTAAAAAAGAAAAACAAAACACCAGGAATACCAGAGGAGCAAGAAGACGTGCCATTTATTATTCACAATACAGAGAAGCTTCAGCACTTGGTCTGTTGGAGCTACAGGAAAAGGCACCCAGCCAAAGCCAAACAACATTTTATCCCCAAGCAGGTGTTGGGGGGTGGGTTTGCAGATAGTGTCAATGAGAATGGTGGACCAGCTGCCCTCTTGAGGGGAGTGAGCAGATAATATTCATGGAAACAGCTGAAGGAGTGTGGCGTTCTAATGGGAACAGCAGAGAGTACCCTTGGGAGCAGGCGCCGCTGGGAGAGCCCTGTGTCCATTATCCACCATTGTCCTGGGGCTGCTTCAGCAGCCTTTTGGTCTTCTAAGTATGTGGATGGGCTGTGTTTTAATTAACCCACAGCTGGCCCCAGATCCCTAAGGACAACAAAGCCCAGAGACATCAGTGAGTGGCTCCAACTATTTCCCAACAGAATTCTTCCCAAAGACAAAAGTCTAAACAAGAGGATTAGAAATCTGCCCATAATTTTGGCCTCAAGGAGGCAGGAGGAAGCAGAGAAATTATGGCTGGACCTGGCAATGAGTGATTAGTATTGGGTGAATGGCCTGACATAGAGGACAGCATTCATTCCTGGATAGCATGGTGAAAAGGGTGGGGTGGTAGATGAGTAATTCATTTATAAAAATATATATTTTTAATTTTAATTAGTTATCATATGATATTATTTTAATTTCAGGTATACAACATATTGATTAGACATTGATATAACTTACAAAGTGATCACTCTGATATGTAGTACCCATCTGACACTATGGATTATGTATGCATAATTAATACAATATTATTGACTATATTTCTTATATATACTTTACATCTCCATAACTGCTTTGTAACTACCAACTTGTACTTCTTAATACCTTCCCTGTTTTCATGTATCTTTCCAACCTTCCTCCCATCTGGGAACCATCAAAATGTTCTCTTTATAAGTTTGTTGCTGTTTGTTTTGTTCATTAGATTCCACATGTAGGTGCAATCATATGACATTTGGCTTTCTCTATCTGACTTACTCTACTTAGCACAATACCCTCTAGGTCCACCCATGTTGCTACAGATGACAAAATTTTATTCTTTTAATGGCTGAGTAATATTCCATTATATATGTTATATAATATAATATATATTATATATATTATATATTATATAATTATATATAATTATATAATATACTTATATATAATATAATTATATAATTATATAATTATATATAACTATATAATATATTTATATATAATATTATATAATTAATAATTATATAATATAATTATATAATTATATAATTATATTATATAATTATATAATTATATTATATAATTATATATACTATTATATAATATAATATATATAATTAAATATAATAATATAATATATATAATTACATATATAATTATATATATAAATATATATAATATATATAATTACATATATAATTATATATAATATTATATTATATATTATATATAATAATATAATATATAATATTATAATATGTAATATATACTTATATAATTATATAATAATTATATATAATATATATATATATATATATATATATATATATATAATATTATATATCACCTCTTTATCTATTTATCCATTGGTGGATAACCAGGTATCCTTCATATCTCGACTATTGTAAATAATACTGCAAGTAACATATGGATTCACATGTCTTTTTGAAGTAGTATTGTGGGTTTCTTTGGATAAATACCTGAAAGTGGGATAACTAGATCCTTCTTAGTCTCTTGTTATAATTTTTGTTTTAAAATCTATTTTGTCTGGTGTAAGTATTGCTACCCGAGCTTTTTGTTTGTTTGTTTCTATTTAGATGAAATTTTTTTTTTTCATAATTTTACTTGCAGTCTATGTGTGTCTTTCAAACTGAAGTGAGTCTCTTGTAAGCAGCATATATAAAGGTCTTATTTTCTTATCCATTAAGCTGACTCTCTTTCATTTGGAACAATAATCCATTTACATTCAAAGTAATTATTGATAGATAGGTAGTTATTTCTGTTTTGTTATTCATACTTTTTATTTTTTTAATCTTTCTTCTTCTTCTTCTTCTTCTTCTTCTTCTTCTTCTTCTTCTTCTTCTTCTTCTTCTTCTTCTTCTTCTTCTTCTTCTTCTTCTCCTCCTCCTCCTCCTCCTCCTCCTGCTCCTCTTCCTCCTCCTCCTCCTCCTCCTCCTCTCCTCCTCCTTCTCCTCCTCCTCTCCTCTCCTCCTCCTCCTCCTCCTCTCCCTCCCTCTCCCTCTCCCTCTCCCTCAAACATTTCCTGTAATACTGGTTTGGTGATGATGAACTGCTTTAGCCTTTTCTTGTCTGGGAAGCTCTTTATTGGTCCTCTGAGTTTAAATGGTAGTTTTGCCTGATACAGTAATCTTGGTTGTAGGCCCTTGTTTTTCACTTTGAATATTTCATGCCAATCTCTTCTGTCTTGCAAAGTTTCTGTTAAGAAATCAGCTGACAGTCTTATGAGAGCTCCCTTGTAGGTAAATAACTGCTTTTCTCTTGCTGCTTTTAAAATTTTTCTCTTTGCCTTTAACCTTTGGCATTTTAATGATGATGTGTCTTAGTGTGGCCATGTTTGGGTTCATCTTGTTTGGATTCTATGCTTCCTGGGCTTCTATGTCTATTTCCTTTGCCAGGATGGGGAAGGTCCATCATCATTTTTTCAAATGGGTTTTCAATTCCTTGCTCTCTCTCATCTCCCTTTGGTACCCCTATGATGTGAATGTTGGTACACTTGATGTCGTCCCAGGCCCCTTTAACTATTCTCGTTTTTTGCTTCTTTTTTTTTTTTGGATTTTTTTTATTACCATTCTTTTGGGTTTTTCTTCTACCTTTTCTTCTAAATCACTGATTCAGTCCTCTGCTTCATCTAATCTGCTGTCGATTCCCTCTAATGTAGTCTTCATTTCAGCTATTGTAGTCTTCATTTCTAACTGGTTCTTTTTATGTTTTCTATCTCTTTGTTTAAGTTTCACTGAGTTTATCTACTCTTCCCCAAGTTCATTGAGTATTCTTATAACCAGTGTTTTGAACTCTGCATCTGGTAGATTGCTTGTCTCCGTTTTGTTCAGTTCTTTTTCTGGAGCTTTGTTCTGGTCTTTCATTTTAGACATGTTTCTTTGACTCCTCATTTTGGCTATTTCCCTGTGTTTGTTTCTGCTTTTTAGGTAGAGCTTCTATATCTCCTGGTCTTAGTAGAATGGCCTTATGTAGTAGGTCTCCCGTGGGTCCCAGTGGTGAACTCTCCCTGTTCATCTGAGCCGGGTGTTCCAGGTTTGTTACTTGTATAGATTGTGTGCCCTCCTGTTGTCATTTAGTCTTGTTTGCTGTTTGCACGTCAATGGGAGGGATTGATTCTCGACTGTTTGGTTTTGAGGACTGACCAGTGACTATAGTGGAGGGAGGGGCTGTTATGCAGGGGCTGACCCTACAGAGCAAGATTTGCTTTAGCAGGGCTCTGGTGCCTGCCCTGTCTGCTATTTGGAAGTGTCATCCTCAGATGTGGCCCCAGGTAGTGCTTCTACTCAGGCCACAGGGATGCAGGTTGAGGCCTTCTTGGAGGGGTCCACTTCAAACCAACTTAAGCGAAGCCTGTACTATGCCTGGGATGACCTGGCATGAGCCACCAAATAATGCACAGATGGCTGCCACACAAGCTGGGCTTAGATGTGCCTTAAGAAACCAAGCTGCAAACCGAGGCCCGCTGTCACCAGTGTTGGACCCGAAGTTGCTCAACAGGAGGTAAGGGGCATGCTTGTTTAGGTTTTGTGACCCTTCAAGAAATTTTTAAAAAGTCAATAGTATGAGACAAGATGGGCCATTTGTATGGAAAATCCACTGAAAGTGGCTTGAGTGGGCCCACAAGTTGGATGGGTTAGGGTCTCAAGGAATCACAGGGCAGGGTGACCCATGTTCTCTACATTGCTGGAGTTTCAGCTATGGCAACTGCCTGCATCTGCAAGGTGGACAGTGGAGGCTTAACAAAGGAACTGCACCCTCTGCCAGCACTTCTGTCTGGAAGAAAGCTGCCCCTCCAGCCCTTACCCTAAAGCTAGACAACTCAGTTACTCCCCATATGTTCTGGGCACTTTTTACGCTGTTGCCCCAGTGCTGGATCTCAGAGTGAGTGAATCCATCCCTGAGAAAGTCCATGTGTGGACCCTTAAGAGGAATGCCTGTGACTCCAGCAGCCCTCTGTCTTACCCAGCCATAATCTCTGTTGTTTTCACAACCTAAGGTAGTGAGGACTTCTATTTCCAATGCTGGAACCCTGGGCTGGGGAGCATTGTGTGGGATCAGGACCCTTGCGCCTCCAGGGGGACCTTTGCAACTGAGATATCCTTCTTGATTTCAATTACCACACGTGGTATGGGACCAGCCAGTTCTGAATCTGCCCTCCTACCAGTCTCGAGGTAGCTCTTTTGTGTGTCCTCAGCTGTAGGACTTCTGTTCAGATAGACTTTAAGTGACTCCCAATGATGACTGTTATGTAGTTTTTGATGTGGTTGTGAGAGGAGACAAGCACAGTGTTTACCTCCTCTACCATCCTGACTGGAAGCACGAGTATTTCTTGATAATTGCAATTTTTGGACAGGGGAAATCTGTTTATTTACAAACCTTTTGTTAACACTGGATCTCGATTCTTCCTTCATAAAGAGATGTGGCTTTTGGGGAAGATGTTTGTCTGTAGGGCTCTTATATGCTACTAGTGTGGGGACACCCTCCAATCCATTCCTACACTATGGGTTAAGGCCTTTAAAGAGTGATATTTAGTCCCCAAGCTTGGATTCCCCACCCCCACCACCACCACCCCACAGTGAAGAATTGCATCAGTGCCAGGTTCAAACAAGCAAATTTCTTTGTGGAAAACACTGGTTTGACTAGAAAAAAATGAGAACAAAAGCCTCTCAAGTGGACAAGGGCCTCACCTGTATGTTTTCCTGTTTTCCCATTGCCAGGGCTTCCCAGTACTTATAATTTAGGGCATATTACAACTGTCTGGGAGTTCAGAGAGGGTAGGGATGTTCTTATGCAAGTTACACACCACCTTTGACTCTTTTTACCAAAGAAATAAAAAGGATGGTTTGTTTAGCTGGTCTCCCAAATTATTTTCAAGCTTTAAAACTCTACGAGCTATTAGCAGTTCTTACCTATAAACTCATGGCAACTTAGCAAGAATCCAAATAATAAAATAAAATAAAGTACAGCATGGTGATTATGGTATATCTATCTATCTAGGTAGATGATAGATAGATAGATAGATAGATATAGATAGATAGATAGATAGATATAGAGATATGTTGTCTATATATTTTTATGGCTGCATAAGATTTCTGACCTTGATCATCTTAACCAATTACCTTATGATAGATAATTCAGTTATTTTCTACTTTTTGTCATGGTAATCAAGGCTAAACAAATATACTCATGCAACATCATTTCACATACCCATGTATCTATCAATGGGACAAACACGTGCAAATTTATTCAAAAGTTTATCCTTCTGTGTCTACTGAATGCCAGGCTGAGACAAACCTACTTCCTTATATCCAGTAGCTCACAGTTCAGCAGGGGAGACAGACATCACCAGACACTGATAGCCAGGGAAGGACAGGGATAGTATGGGGAAAGATAGAACATAGCTGGGGAGAGACATTAATCACAAGAATTTGAGTGATACTAAATAAATCATTTCATTTCTAACTTGAGGTCAAGGACTTGTCTCTCTGGGTAATTTTTACTCCTCTGTCCCTGGTGCCCAGCAAGGTTTGCCATAACAGGAGGCTCAGTGACAATTTAGGGAATGTGTGACTAGGCCTTCATTTCTAGCACTGAGATTGGATATTGGTCTCAACATCTCTCCTGCTTTGCTGTGTGAATGTGGGCAAATTATGACCCTTTCTGGGCTTTTCTCCTCTCATCAGTTATATGTGAGGTGCTATAGGTGTAAAAGAATCACTTGATGGTTAAGACTATAGGGCTGTGGATTCAAACATGGGTTTTCATCCTGACTATCCACCACTGGCTGTGTGACCTTCATCAGGTTACTTAAACACACTCTGTCTTGAATTCCTCATCTATAAAATGAGGCTGATAATAATAGTAGTACCTATCTTTTACAGTAGTGGATACAAGTCAGTTGATAATAAATATTAAGTGCTTAGAACAGAACCTGCTACATAGTAAAGGCTAAATATATATAAGCGCTATGCTTTTCTCAAAACATAAGCTTATTTTTATCTCAGGGTCTTTATACACATTACCCTCCCTGGAACAGTCTTTCCTCATATTTTGCCTTTTATTATTCATTATGCTTAAATATCACCTGAAGTAGCCTTCCCTAAATATCCATATATGGTAGCAAAACCCTGTCAATCTGCTTTACTTTTCCAGGCATGTTTTCTTTATTCTTCTTATTTTATTGCCCACTGTATAATATATGTTTATACCATGTCTCCTTCAGTAGAATCAAAGGGGCCCAAGGGAGGTTTAATTTTCTTACTGCTATATTTTTGGTTCCTAGAAAAAGGCTGACACATATCAAACCTTCACAATTATCTGTTAACTAAATGAAAAAAAATAGCTTGATGAGGTGATTACTATTGTCTTCCCCATTTTACAGATGAGTAAAGTCATTTGCCCAATCTCACACAGCTAATGAATAATAGAGTTAAGATTGAACCCCAGCTATCAGACGCAAGAGCCCACTCTCAGCAAGAATTGTTTTCTTTTTGTATATGATGCAAATGTTGGATGCAAATGGTCCTCAAAAATTATATCTAAAAATCAAAATTGCTAAACACACATATTTCACATGACAGTCCCGTTCTGTTATGTTCATCCATCAAATAAAAAAATGTAGTCATTGATGATGAACGAATTAAATGATCAGCATGCATGAATTCCATACAATTATGCATTTGAAATAATAGAAAATTCAAAAATATTTTATTTGAGCATTTAAAGAACAAGTGAAAAAAGTATTCAGAATATCATCATTTTTAAGAATATCAATAGCATAATAACAAATAATTTTGGTAATGAATTTTTAATGGAACTTCAAAAAATGATGTGTTAATCACAACAGCATGGTACTAGCACAAAAAGACACACAGATCAATAGAACAGATTAGAGAGTCCAGAAGTAAACATACACCTACCTTGTCAATTAACCTATGACAATGGAGGCAAGAATATATAACAGGTAAAGATAGTCTATTCGATAAATGGTGTTGGGAAAACTGAACAGATATATGCAAAAAATGAAGCTGGATCACTTTCTTATACCATATACAAGAACAATCTCAAAATGGATTAAAGACTTAAATGTAAGACCCAAAACCATCAAACTCCTAGAAGAAAATATAGGCAATAAACTCTCTGACACTGCTCTTAGCAATATTTTTTTTCTGATGTATCTCCTCAGGCAAGAGAAACAAAAAATAAACAAATGGACTACCTCAAATCAAAAAGATTTTGCACAGCAAAGGAAACCATCATCAAAATGAAAAGGCAAGCTACTGAATGGCAGAAGATATTTGCCAATGATACATCTGATAAGGGGTTAATATCTAAACTTCATACAGAAGTCATACAACTCAATGACAACAATGAAAGACAACATAATTTTAAAAATGGGCAGAGAACCTGAATAGGCATTTTTCCAAAAGAACATACAGATGACCAATAGACATAAAAAAAGATGCTCAATGTCTCTAATCATTAGATAAATGCAAATTTAAACCATAATGAGCTATCACATTACACCTGTCAGAATGACTATTATCAATAAATCAACAAACAACAAGTGTTGGCAAGTATGTGGAGAAAAGGGAACCCTCGTGCACTGTTAGTGGGATTGCAAATTGGTTTATCCACTATGGAAACCAGTATGGAGATTCCTCAAAAAATTTAAACAATAATACTACCTTTTGACCAGCAGTTGCACTTCTGGATATTTATCTGACAAAGTCCAAAATACTAATTCAAAAGATTATGCACCTCTATGGTCATTTCAGCATTATTTACAATAGCCAAGATATGGAACCAACCGAAGTGTCCATCAATAGATGATTAGATAAAGAAGTTGTACATGTACATATACACAATGGAATATTCCTCAGCCATAAAAGAATGAAATCTTATCATTTGCAGCAACATGAATGGACCTAGAGGGTATTATTCTAAGTGAATTAATTCAGACAGAGTAAGACAAACACCATAGGATATCACTTATGTATGAAATCTGAAGAACAAAATAAACAAAACAGAAAGAGACTCATAGATACAGAAAATAAACTAATGGTTACCAGATGGAGGGCATTGGGACGGCCAAGTGAAAAAGGGAAGCGATCAAGAAGTACAAATTGGCAGTTACAAAATAGTCATGGGATGTAAATACAGCATAAGGAATATAGTCAGTAATATTGTAATAACTATGTAAAGTGCCATGTGGGTACTAGACTAATAGGGTAGGGAAATCACTTAATAAATTGCATAAATGTCTAACCACTATGCTGTACACCTGAAATTAATATAAAGTAATATTGAATGTCAACTGTAATTGAAAGGTAAAAAATAAAAAATAAAATTGAAAAAATGATGATGCATTTATCTTTGCAATTTAGACTCAATCTCTCTTGTAAAATCTGTCTACTGAAATTACAAGGCAACTTTTTAAAAATTTTACAAATAAAAATTGAAGTTTTGGGTGACAATTTTTCAGGGTGCTAACCTTTGACACAGCCATAGGAGACTATAAATCAAAATGTAATAAATAATAATATACATATTTGTTATTACTTTAACACAAAATATGGAAATAGATGTTTTCTTCAGTCACCTCTTTTTTCCTTTTGTGTTTCATAAATCATATTTTAAGAAAACCAATAGTAAGACTAAAAGTGGCAAACAGTAGTAATTACTAGTAGTACAAATTATATCATGTGTGAAAAATGATACTTTTATAAAGCTGCTTTTTGTCCTCTGATACAGTGATTTATTTAAATTATTTTTAAACTTTATTGGAGTTTTGAATTTTGTTGGCTATGTTATTGTATATTCTTAATATACAGAAGTGTAAGATTTTATACACAAAGAATGCAAGTTAAGCAGGACTTACCATACAGTTATTACCTAAATTTAGAGAAAACGAATAGTAACTTTTTCTATTGTTACACAATATACTGGGGTTTTTTTTCTTTTTGTGTCTTTTTGTATTAATTTTTCCCTAAACTGCCTGCAGCCTACAGAATTTTTTTTCTTTTATGTAGTGACATACAATTAAACTTAAAATTCACTTTGATTTGCAACTCTGCTATTATCAAGCCCCCAGTAAACTGATTCCTGGTGTCAATCCAATGTAATGAAATCAATATCCTCTCACAAAAGCATTTAAGCATGGATTTTACTTATTAGTAACAGCAAATGTTTTATTCGTAGGAATTTGTTTCTATGTTTGCAATAATGTCACCCACTTTCTATCTATAGGCTTGTTTTGCCTGTCAATCATGTCCTTCACATCTATAAATTTATCCTATAGGCTGTACATGTCTAAAATGTCTGGAATTTCCAAACATTCTAAAGCACATGGAATATCTTCATATATAAAATCTCTCTTTCTCAGGAAAGATGTTTTTACAGCTCTAAGGAAATTTGACCTTGCATAATTGAAATTGAAGCCCATATAACTTACTTTTTTAGTAAAAAAGTCAAGGAGATTTTGTTAAACTTGTCTTCCCTTTGCTGGTTACTTTTTTTGTGTTATCTTGATTTCTTAAGCAATTTCATTCCCAAAAAAGAAAATGAATCATATTTTACATGCATCAGTTTTTGTTGCAAACTACACATAACTTTGAAAAACTCAGATATAATCAGTTTCCTAGACTCCTTAGAGACTCTTCAAAGTTTTTCAAACATTTTGGAGAAACAGCACATAAGTTCTGCTTTCCTGTAATCCATTCTCATCTTTAATATATTTTCAAATATTAGAAGGAAGGAATTCTTCATGTTTCACAGTTTGAAAATATGATTTTATGGGCAGGCTCACATTTTAGCATTTTTTCTATGGTCAGCATCAATAACAGCCATCTTGTAGACCTATATCTCATTAAAATCCCATTACATGCTTCTGCATGATTTGAGAAAATTAAAAAGGGACTACAAATGTTCATTATAAAAGCTTCAAAATTGCAGGTAAACAAGTCACACTCACTTTGTCAGTGTTATGGACAAATTGCACAGGACGTTAACAGGTAAGATTTTTTTTTTTTTGGCTAATAAGTTTGTAGACTGAATGGAATTTGCCAGATTTTACATTTACCTTGCCTTTGCAATATGCAGATAGATGAGAAAAATCTAGTTTGTTTTTGGACAAGATATCAAGAAGCATATGTTTTATGTGTCTGTGTTTTATTAAAATCTTTGTAGGATTCAGGAAGACTATTTGAAACATCATTGTTGAAATCAAAGTACATAAGAGTTGGAAGAACATTTTGTTGTTGCTCTGAATTGACACATTATTGATAGACTGTAGAAACTATGATTGTTGGTGAGCTCTGACAGAATCAGTTCTATACTATAAGAACTCAACACATCTGTGTTAAATGTTCCACTTTTGTTAATCTACCTTTTTGTTATGCTCTCCGAATCTGGATATGTAACTTTACTCAGTTTTATAGAGACATCAAGGGAAGAAAACCATAGTGTGTGTTGATTCACTGTGGAATGTCCAAGCTAATTCAGCAGACTGTTTTCAGGTGTACATTGTGACCTCCTTTTCAGAGAGTTTTGATTGCTTTCACATTCCTTTGTTCACCATGCCCAACATAAAATTCTTTTCAGCATTTTGTGTAGTATGTTCTGTTTTGATCATTTACCTCTCTAATCCACTTGTATGTGTACTTCCACTTGTCATTAAAAAACACAGTAACCCTTCTATGGGTAATGCTGGCATTGGTATTGTAATCATTCTTGTTTTCATTATCTGAATTCTTAGAAAACATGATCCCAATATTCATAGTGGTAAAAATTAAACGAGCATTTTGATTACTTTGTTGATAAGTCATTATGTTCAATTATCTCTGGCTGGTGCACAAAAAGAAGTAAAGTGAATGTTCAAAATCTTTCCCAGTAAACTTTATGCTTACTAACGTACTTCAAATAACAAGTAGAGAGAATTAGCATTTTGAAAAACTAGACATTGAAATAATGAAAATAGGAAGAATACTTAGACCTCAACAGGCTCCCTATAGCAACAGAGTTGCAAAAGAGTTTAGAATTCATAACAAGCAATGTCTACACACTTAAATAGAAATTGACTTAAGCTACAATTTCTATTAGTTTTATCATAAATTGTTTATTCAGGAAACAAAAGGAATATATTTGAAATTTTTCACTTATATGTTGATGCATATATTAATGTAAAAGACCATACAATGTATAAAATATTTTAAATAACATTTTTGCATTATCGTGGTCTCATATTTCATTGCCATGCAGGCCCTCCTTTAGAGATGGAAGGGGTTATGGAAATCATGAAGATTCCTTTGAGCTCTCAATTGCTGCCCTAATTCCTCATAAGGATTTATCCTATGGCAGCTGGATTATTAACCATTTTGAGTGCCCAGGAACAGAAGTTGGCACACACTATATGAGTTGGATGGTATAAAGGGCAAGGGACTCCAGTGTTAGGTAACAACCCTAGACCATCTTCCTTTCCTCTCCTCCTGCCAGCCCAACCTCACAGTTTGCCAATGATTGAGAGACTTGAGGCTCCATCCATCTGTAATAGAATCAGTCAGACCTATGGAAATCAAATGCTTTGTATTTTGAGGAACAGGTCTGATTACATCTAATTTTAACAGTTTGAAAACTACAGTTCGTTTAATGTGGGGGTAAATGGGATTCGATTTTTAACTTTATAAGGACTCATATGCCTACATTCACAAATTGAAATAATGTCAAATAAAAAACTATTTCTTGTGTGTGATCTTAGCTATCTGAAACACGCATATTCACAAATAAAAGAAGGAAACAAATATATTGCAATACAAACAGTGGTAATTTATGGCAATAAGATAATATTGACATCCATTACTCTTTCTTTGATTCCACAAATTGTTATCATGTGCCTATGTTGTATTTTCAATGAAATATCAAAAAAAAATCACACCCTTTTATCTGACATCACTTTTCTCTGTTTTATTTTCTTTTTTTCATTTGAAAATGTAGTTTCAGTCTTCTGGGACAGCTTCTAACCTCCCCTATCCAGCACAAAAACAATACTTCTACACACATACACAAAACACATGTACACGTACACACAATATTGGGAACTTGTCTCAGGTAGCACCCTGTTCTACTACTAGCATAGCAATGAACAGAAGTTTGATATTTGGGGCACTGTGGAAAGATTGCCCCAAATATCAAATATTACAAACCATCTATTGAATGTGTATTATGTGCTCCTTTATCTACACCCAATAAATGTATCCCACCACTTCTGCTAAAAGGGAGGTATTGTTATTAACAAATTCCACTGAGGATCCATCCAAAATACAAACACGCAAACATACGTGCATAAGGCACACACACACACAATTCTGGGAACTTGTCTCAGGTAGCACCCTGTTCTACTACTAGCACAGCAATGAACAGAAGTTTGATATTTGGTGGGGCACTGTGGAAAGATTGCCACCTTCTGTCAAGGTAATGGATCCCCAGAGATGGCAGAAGTTCCTAAAGAGTGCAAATTTCCTTTACTATATGGCTATTGCCTTGGAGATGGTGATGACTTTGATTAAGACGTACGCCGTTGGTTCGAACCACTTAAAACCTTTCTGCACCTCAATTATTTTCTCTACTGAGCTGACATATGAAGGTTAGTAATTGCCGTTACCTGGTTTCTTTTAGATAAGAGAAGTTCAAGCACACCACCCTCAACATTCTTACCAGAGGTGTGTATTATTGTATACATGATTTGCCTATGCATCCTTCAACAAGAACAAAAAAAAGTGAATTTAAAAAAATAAAACATGTTTAAGAAATCAGTAAGATATCCCCTTCTTTCCAAGTTCTTTCTCTGGGTAAATAAACTTTGTATCAAATTGCAAAGCTATTTCCAGCACCATTTGTTCAAGGATGGCTTATATCTGCCAGAATCTGCAATAGGCGACTGATAGCTCACAGCCCAATTCTCATATTTCACTTGCTATCGTCCCCATGAATAAGACTATTTCATATTTTTTCCTGCTTCTCATCTCTTGCCCACACATTACTCTCAGTAATCCAAGCATCTCTTTTTTTAAGAAAATTTTAACTGTTTATTACGGAAATTTTCAAACACTCAAAAGCAGAAGGAATAGTACAATGCACTCCGTGTACCCATTAAGTTCAAGAGTCATCAACTTCAGCAATCATTAACTTTCTTTGTGTTTCATGTATTCCCCATCATACTAATTTTTTTCTGAAATACTGGGAAGCAAAGTGCAGACATCAACTCATTTCACCCAGAAATACACTTGAATAGATAAAGACCAGTTTTGACATAACCGCCACACAATATTACACCCAAGAAAATGACCAAGACTGACTTAACACCGTCTACTACCCAATAACTTTTCCGTTTTCCCAGTTGTCTTGTAAATGTATTTATAGAGTTTGTTTGATCAAAAGTGGACCCGAAAAATTCCACATATTGTATGTGATTGATATGTCACTTGGAGCCTTTTAATAAACTGCCTTTACCCCTCGTTTTCTCTGTGCCATTTACTTGTTGAAGAAAATGTAATCTGCTCATTTCTTGCCAGGGCTGGAGAAACAAAGGGGTCCTACATTAGAAGCCTAGCTGGAGCATAATGGCAGTCATGGTTTTCCTGATTCTCGGCCAGAGGGTTGGGTCTGAGTAGCTCTTGGGTAAGATCTTTCTTGTTTTTTTTTCTTTCTATCTATCTATCTATCTATCTATCTATCTATCTATCTATCTATCTATCTATTTATCTATCTATCTATCTGCTTTAATGTGCTTAATGTGCATAACTTTTACAATGAAAATAGAAAAGTAAATAGAAAAATACCTTCAATCAGACCACATGTCCTGGTTTTTAATGTCGTTGTGGAATGGGCACATTTTCCACATTCTAATCATAGAAATTAGGGCTCATCTCTCCCCATCAATTTTTGACCCACAGTTACACACCAGTCTTGGGAACTTTCCCTCCTTACCCCTAGTGCACCAGAAGAAGTGTAGGTCCCTTGGACCCACTCCATGAGGATCTTACGAGGTTCTCCGGAGAATAGTCGTAGAAGTTGGAGACTAATATCAGCTCTCATCTTCACCTCTGGTGCTCTCTGCCATCTCCTCTTGTTTTATACACAAGAAAGGAGCAGTCTCATCTTGACACTTCTCATCCAAGTAGGATCAGTACAGGTGACAGAGGCCAGGGGTAGCATATGGGATGGTTTCACCATCTGCTGCTTTCAGGATTGTGTAATTTCCAGACGCAAAGGTGTATAACGGCAATACTAGTTTGAAATAATAAATGCAAGCCTTTGTCATTTTTCCAATAAATCTTTCACCTTGCAACAGTCTTACCGGCCTTGGGGTGGGGAAAGTGTGATGTGCCTTTGCGAAGAAGGATGACATGGTATAGGAGAATGAGGTCACCGACTTTTAGAAAAAAAGTGAAATAAAGTGTTTTATTTTTCTCAGAAGTGTGGGAAGGGTAGGGGAGAGAGAAGAAGAGAGGGAGAGAGGAGAGAGAAGAAAATTAGGTAAGATACATGCGTCCTGATGTCTTCTGACAAATTCTGTAAGTGGCGGTATTGGATGGTTGGGAAAGCTGGATATAGAGTTGGCATGTGCCGACAACACTGGGGCCATCACGGCTGTTGGAAGACAAAAGCTTTATTGCAGTCTATGAAGACCCTTTACTCAGAGTGGATATGGAGAGATCAGATCCACGTCTGCATTCTTGAACCTTCCACAACTATCACTTGCTTTAGAAGAGATCAAGAATATCTCACCAACCTCATGGAAAGGTGCAGAAGGCAGCTGGATGTTTGTTGTTGAGCACACCAGAGTCGCTCTAACTGAGATGAAGGGATCTTGGAGCATGTTGGTCTACAAAGTAGGCCGTGCACACATACAAAGTGAGTAAGGAGAGCTATTGAGACAGAGGAAGAAAACATTAGAAATTCTAAGCATATTTATTTTTTTTTATCACATCCTTTTAAATTTCTAATTTTAGTGTATGTTTTATGGTGAGCGTCGCATACTAATATAGTGTCACCAGTATGCAATTTGTAAATTAGTCTCATATGTTGGAGGTATGTGCTCAAAATCTCTGATTGCTGGTGCATGTATTAGGTTCTCGGGGCTGCTGCAAGAAACGGCCACAGACCGGGTGGTTGGGAACAACGGAAATGTGTTCTCTCACAGTTCTGGAGGCTAGAAGTCTGAAGCAAGGTGTTGGCAGGGCCACGCTCCCTCTGAAGCCTCCAGGGGAGGACCCTTTCTTGCTCTTCCTAGCCTCTGGTGGTTGCGGCAATCCTTGGTGTTCCTTGGCTTGTAGATGCATCACTCCAATCTCTGCTTTTGTCTTTGTATGGCGTGCTCCTCCACGTGAGTCTGTGTCTGTGTGTGTTCTCTATTTTATATAAAGGCAATAGTCATATTGGATTTAGGGGCCACCGTAATCCAGTATGGCCTCATTTTAACTAATTACATCAGCATAGACCCTAGATCTGAATAAAGTCACACTCTGAGGTTCCAGCTATATGTGAATCTTGGGGGCCTGCTGCTCAACCCAGTACAACGTATAAGGAAAAGTTTTCAGACCCTTGTTGTAGCGAATGCTACACTGGGCAGCCAGCCACATTGGAGTCAACTCTGAGTTGCAGCCAAATCCTGGGGGATCTATAAGTCTAGCAAGAGAACAGTCCAGTAAGAAAGCAGTATTCAAGTAGCAAAGCCACATGGCAGAATACAAAGTGTAACACTCAGACTGAGGATGTCTTTGTACTGCTACCATTATACCAGTGAAGCCACACCCTTTCCTCCAATCCCCAGACATTATTTCATAGAGGAGAAGGAGAAGTAAGTAGAACTTTGAATTGACTCCGTAATTGCCTGAAATGGAGCAGTCAGACTGGAAGAGTCTGAAGAATCTTTAATCATGAAATGAAAGTGGTCATTCCCTGCCCACCTTTAGTACCCATTGGGGTGTTTCTTTCACAGCAGGATTAGTTACGGAAAACAAAGAAGTTGTCTCGTCTGTGCACAACAGAGCATACTATATTCAAGTCTGAGATTCTGTTAACAGATAGCCTGTGTAAATGTGCCTCCCAGTCAATTTATTGTGTCTATATCCCTCCAGTGGCTTCAAACGTCACCTAAAGACTGGCATCTCCCGTGTTAGCACTTTTAACTAGCTCACGGATAATGTAGTACAGTGTCATTTAATATTTAAGATCAAAGTACATATTTTGGACTTGGAGAGACCTGGTTTTGAATCTTTATTCTACCATTTAATGCGGACCTCGCATGGCCTTGTATAAACTGCCTAATTTCTCTGATTCCCAATGATCTCATCTGGAAAATGGGGATTATAAACCCTATCACGTTGGATTGTGGTGAGGGTGAAGTTATATAATATATATAATATAAATACACACCCAGAACGTCATAGGTGCTCAGCTAATATATGCTGTAGCAATGAATTAAATTTCTTCCTCATTCGAGAATCTGCCCCCAGATCAGGGAGAGAATCCTATACCACTTTCAGAGCATCCTAGCAACTCTTCTGGCTTTGCTATTGCACAATTTACCCTTCACTTAACGATTCATTGCATGTGCCCCCTCGGCTTCAGTGGTCTTCATATTTTTAAATATTCCGTATCCTTCATTTAAAGATGAGTCATCTGATTTCTTTGTGGGAGTACCTCACTAACTTGAAAGTGTTTATCATCACTATCATTGACTCCTTGACATTTTTTTCCACTAGATGCTCAAAAAGATTCATTTGCTCACATGCCTAATATTGTTTTGACGGTTGAACATGCACAAGGTGCCGGTTTAGGCACTGGGTTATTTCAGTGAATAAAGCAAACAAACTAACAAAAGCCCGATCTCATGGAGCATGCATTCTAGTAAAATGACCCTTGTACTCACCCTCTGGCCACAGACTCTGCTGTGATTTCCAGAGGAATCAGAGAAGACAGACAGGTTTTGCACCACCTTGGT